>VXAL01018918.1:204630-220190 GCA_013399475.1 Chauna torquata
GCTTGCACATCAAATAATGAAAGCAGCTGCAGAGGTTTCCTTTTCAGTCCTGTCACCTGGAAGACAAAATGATTCCCTTTATTTTTCTGAACAGACAGGAGGCAAATAGCACATGCCATTGCTGACTGAACTGCAAAATCAAAATTGACAAATCCTGGAGGAGGAAGCTACTATTATAAAGCCAAGCACGACTGCTAATGCTACCTTGACTACCTCAGCTGATACCTGCTGCTGCTGCTCACAGCCCCTGAGGCCCAAGTGACATTACTCTGGATTCCAAGACGAGCCAAGAAAGGGAATGATAATTTTGTCATAAAAACAGGAAAAAAGAGACTGACACAGAAGACTAGCCACCATTGTAGGTTTTGTACTGCAATAAAGAAGGAGAGAAAGGGAACTGTGATTAAACTCAGCATGCTTCTTGAAAATAGAAAAAATACTATTCATGACAGTTCAATGAAGAAAGACAGATGTGACAGAAAATTAAGGTCAGGGCTGAAAAATAAAAATTAAATCTAACAGTGGTCCCTGACATTTTTTCCCTTTTTGATTTGTCATATTAATAATCATTATTATTGAAAGAAGTTGTCTTACTCTCCATGTAAAAATAAAATAAAAAACGCAAACTCAAATCCTTTTCCAACATCCCTTAAAGCACTGCACTGATGACACCACAGGGCACTCTGTGGATATATACATACACACACATACACATGTGTGTGCATGGGTGCATATACACGTACAGCAAAATACTCTATTAATTACAGAGGTCCCCATTTCAGAAGGGCAAGACTGCTGTAAGAACTCCAGACATTTCAGGGGACAAAAAAAAAAAAAAAGAAGAAAGAAGTGGTATATCTTAATTTATGCCTTTACTCTTATCCTCCATTGTCAAAGAGTGGCTTCATTTGGGGAAGAGCAAACACTTCTCCAAAGTTTAAGAGTATTATATATCCAAGTATCCTAAATTTCTTCTATTCTATCCAGGTTCACTTTAGATTAAAAATCCAAGCTGGCCTCCTAACTGTAACTTGTAATATATCACTGTGAACAAGAAGCATGAAAAGCACAGCCACGCAAGTGAAGATTGGCATGTTTAGACTTCCTCTTGCTCTCAAGCGTTCAAGGAACAGACTTGGAGCATTAATATTCTGTCTGTGACTGTGCAAAGCTCACTTTTTTGCTGAATTCACAAAATTAACCCATTAGCTTTAAAGCAGAGTCCAAAGCTGAAAAATTTCATAAAGCTTCAACAGGTTCTTGTAGCTATGTCAATTTTCACTAGTAAAGGAGGCACTACTCAGTTCACAGGAGCCTGGACAGAGCTGCTTTTGTAAGATTCACAAATTGAGAAGTTAAAGCTTTACAAAATGTATTCAGCAAACTCTGCAAAAACAGCACTTAGAACAGAAATGTTAAAGATGTTATAGAATCAAACTATTAGAGCAAAACACATATTGAAGTAAAAATTATCTGCCATTGCAGAGAAGGAGCTGAGCCTAGGTGTAAAGTTAAGCACTGTATTCAGTTCTATTGCATTCTCTTTTTAAATACTGAGGTGTGTCTCATGTGCCTTGGCATAAGGGAAATACATAGTCATAAGCAAGATACATAATAGAGGGGTCAAAGAAATCTCAAATCATCCCTTAGCTGTATAAAGAAGAAGGGATCCATAGTAAAGGCTGTAGCTGGAGAATGCATCAGGTTGGGTCGTTCCAGAACAGAGCAAAATCTCAAGGTATTTCCAGTGCTTTAGTTTCTTCCCGTTTTCCCAAACATCACCAAGCCAGTTGTCATGGACATGTATTTCATCTTCCAAATTAAAGGGAACTTAGTAACTACAGAATAATTTTACTGTTTCTCTCCCTTTTCTGTTACCATGATGTGACATACAGGTAGCAAATTGTTAAATGAGTGGCTCATATACCTGGATTTTTTTACAGATGATTATGATTTAAATGAGGTCCATTTATATATTCTTTTTCCTATGCTTACTATAATGAAACAAGAGAATTATTTTATTAATAGAGTGCTACTTGCTACTCTTAGATTCCTTTTTATCTTGAGATCTTTACTCCTTGACAATTTTTCCTGGGTAACATTCAACCCTGTCTATATTTTCTTCAATTAAGAAATGATGAACAACATCTGGAAAAAAAAAAACAAACCACCCTTGTCTTTAAAATAGTCGAAAGGCAGAAGGACCTCATTTTTACCTAGATATTTCTGCCTTGCAGAAACTGCAGGAAAAAAAAAAAGAATCGTGAACATGAAAATGGGTTGCTGTTTATTTTGAGTTTTTAGTCTTCTCCAATCTCTAGACCCTTCTATGTACTGTGAACTTTATTTGGTAACAGAGAATGATTTCTGGACTTTTTTGTTTGTTTTTCCTGGTTGTATTGAAGCTGTCTAGCTGGGTATTCCTGGACTTTCTTGTTTTAGTTGTACTTTGAAATGGGGAGCCAAAGGGTTTTTGGTCTTTCTTTATGGATTAGGGTAATTTTCAGAGAAAACTAGCCTGTTTCCTTTCTGCTGGCACCATGTCTCAGAACTATTATTATCAAATTAAAATTTGATGAGTTACGGAAATTGAAAATGTTAATGAGACAACAGTTGGAGTCTTGGTATGTTACACAGAAGTGCAGGGATGAAGAAGCAGAAGGTATACTAGAGTCCTTTCTGCCTTCATTCCTCTCCTTGACTGAAAGTTAACTTTTGAACAGAAAAAAAAAGGAGTGAAAGGTGAGAACATCTTAATGCAGACTTTGTTATGGCAGGAAAACAGGATTTTATGTTTAAATTTAATGCCATTATTCTGTGATTAGTGTAGGTGGGATTGTAGCTGTTATTGTTATTACCCATTTACTCACCTAGAAGTTAGGATAGAAAATAATATTGCGTATCTACTGTTTACCATAGTTTTCTTTTTATGACATTTTTATATAAATCACTTTTTTTCTTGTTTTAATTGATGTTCACTTTGGTTGTCGTAATGCCTTATTATCTTAAAAACCAAACCCAAACTCATGGAGACAATATGAAGGCACCAGATGATCATAATTAAACAAATTCATTTCTTCCACAATTCTCTGAGACTGTCTTTGAAGACCAGTAATATACGATTGCCATTTTCATTTACTGTAAAAAAGCCCAATATTTTCTACGAAGTAGTTGTTCCCATTAGGAAAAATATTGCTTGACTACACTGAAAGGAAATCATCTTTCCAACAGCCACCCAATCTACAGAAGCATATTAGCCCTCATAAAAAGTCATTAACATTCAAAGGTAAACTGTAAAGAGAGAAACCAACGTGCACATATATAAAAGAAAAAGAAGGAATCTGTGTATCTCTACATAAATCCTTTTCATGCCAATGGAGTTTGCAGAAGAGAAGACTATTCAACAAAAAAGTGACAGAGACAAAAAAAAACTTCAAGAGGTACATGACTTCAGGAGGACTGAAAGACTAATTTTTTCCTTAGGCTATAACCAATTTTGAAAAATAGGAGACATTATTTCTTGCCAGAAATAAGACCCAGATTCTCAAAGCTATTCAGAGACCAATTCCCAAATTGATAAACATGCTTCTACACCAGTGGCAAGCAGGTATGTGGACTGGAAGTAAACAGCTAAAATACTTGCCAGAACCTGGACATAACCCACTTTCCCACTGTTCTCCAGAGGCCTGGGTAGGGCCGGCCTGGCTTCAGCTCAGCACGCAGGAGGCAGAGCTAGGAAACAGCATGGCAAGTGGTGGGGGAGACTCCTGTGGGAAGCGCTGTGAGAAGCAGGGACTCGTCCCCCTGCCCTGGGGCTGCCTTTCAGCCTGGCCATTGTCCTCTGCCTGGTCCTGGGCTCTGCTGGGCTGGGCACAACCCCATTTCCATCCCAAGCCAGGCGCTGCCTTCCCTGCCAGGCCTGGGCCTGCGGCAGCCTGGAGATGGTCAGGCAGTGGCTGGCCCCAGTCACTGTCCCCTTCCCATCACAAATTATGATGCTGGGGACTGAGGGATGGGGCTGGTCAGGGATGGAGACCACCATGCTGCCCTGATGGGCCCCATGTCCCTCCAGACCTTGACAGGCTACCCCTAGCCATGCTGTGCCCTGGTAGAGGGCCTGGAGGTGAGCTCCAGTGGCAGAAGCCAGGCCCTTCTCATGTAGCTCCAGAACAAAAAAGCTGAGACTTAAACCGTCCTGGACAGGATTTCTGCACTGACATTATCTGCACTGACAGCCAGTGTGGTCAGGACCACAATCCACAGTGCAATATGGCTAACCACATTAGGATTTGGAAGGAAGCTCAGCAGAGCAAAGAGCGGTGTGTTAACTGTCAATAGCATTACATACCACACAGAGGTCTATCCGGAGAAGTATGGATGTGATTGACTCTCTTGTCTAAGGACAAAAGAAACAATTCAGCAAAGAAAGAAGTTTTGCTTCCATATTGTGCTCTAGCCTGAAGGGCTAGATGCAGGGGGCCCTAGGATACTGGCAAATGACACCTGGTCCTGGTGACTGCCTCAATAGCTTCTAGCCATAAAATACAATAAGTAAACTATGGCAGGAAAGATTAAAAAGAAAAACAAACAAAAAACCACAACCCCCTTCCCCACCACTGCCTCACTTGCCTTCCTAAGGAATGAGCTGAGAATAAAGAAAGGAAAGAGTTATATTCCAGTTTATATTTTAGGTCAGGAGTTTTCTTTGTTTATCTTGAATAAACCCCTTCTCACTAGATTTGAGTGCTCAGAAAAGGGCAATTGGACAATCAAGGAAACCAAAGCCCTTTATGCACACCCCCTATGATACAAAATTAGTTTTGTGTGGGTGAACTGTTGCAGTGCTGGCCCACTAAGGAGAACATTAATACTCTGAAATCAAAGGGAATCTTTCATGGTTTTGTATGTCTTCTATTACTATTCCATAATTGTTAGCACTTCAAAAAGATAAAAGCAAGTTTAATACAATTTTAACAGCATATGGGTACCAGCATAGCATTTATTTTTAAATTTACCCTAATGTCAGTGCCAACTTTATTTCAGTGCTGACATACTATGATACCTATGCTATGCCACTACCGGGCCCCTCTAGAGTGATGAGGCTGCCAGTCTTGTCTAATTTCGTGCCTGGATAGGGGATGTGCTATTGATAAATATGCATTAGGGAGTGGAGTGATGCCAACAAAATTAATTTCACCTATGACATAAACCAGATTCAAAATCAGTTCTGTATATAATCTTTAGATAATTTGGTTCCTTTCTGGCAAAATTATGATGCTATATAACAAATTGTATTCACTTGTGCTTGAAGGCAGCTTGGAGGTCTGTGTTTCAGTTGTACAACGTTTCTGAACTCTGCTATATGTATGATTAAATTTTTATTCTGTAGTAGAAATTAATTACAAATAATTTAAAGCAACGTAACTTTGAGGTTTTCTGAAGACAGTAGTTACTGCAGCTAGAAGACAGGCTTGATAGACCAATCACGTTTGAAACCTGGGGCTGAAGTAAACCATCACCATTTGGAAGTGACTAGTGATATGCTTATCTGCAGTCAGCTAATCAGCAGTTTGCAAGTACAAAAACCTTTCTCAAGATTACTTTTCTTTTCCTTTTCTGTCCAACATACCCATTTTTGCTACAGTAGTTCATTTCTAATGTAAAGGACTAGCAGGTACTGCTCTAGGTGAACAACTCAATTCACCTAGGCTCTGACTTAGAGCAGGCCATCCATGACAACACTAATAAATTGTGCATGAAATTGATTTAATCTATATTGGAGATATAATTGGTCCTGCAGAATGTTGCGTGTGCAGTTCTCTCATGTTTCTACTTCATTTGCTATTCTGTGGCCTGCTCTGCTGTATATTTAATGCAATAATCTGAATTTTCTCATCAGAAAAGAAAAAAAACATTTTCTTCTGAGATTTTTTTTTCTGTTCACTTTTATTTTCACCCAGGACAACACAAATATCTGAACTGATATTTGTCCTTTATGATCTTTTCTATCCCAACCACTCTGCCCTGAAGTTCTCCACTTAAAATTTGGCTCCCTCCATAAAACACACCCAGTAGAGCTCTCTATTGGCCTCATATAAAAGTCGTAATTGACAACAAAAAGATTCCTATCAAATTTAGTTGACGCTAGATTTGGACTTCTCTGCTATTGTATACTTAGTATGGAACTAAGTCCTAAAACAAGCAACATAGGAAAGAGTATCCTGTGGAGAGGAAAACATTGAATTTTCAGCATTCATGTGTAGCAATAACATGTACTGATGAAATATGAACCTTGTGCCATGGTGGACAACGGGGTTATTGTGGTCTGCTGTTGCTCTTAATGGTAAGTGCAAAGAAAATTCTCCTGCTACCAAGAGTGTAATATCTGTCTTTGTAAATGGATCCACTGATACTAGATTAATTTCACAGTGATTGTTAGTTTCAGCACCATATTAAATTTAATCGAAGAATTTTATAATCTGCTAGTCCTGATATGTAAAACTTATTTGGATAACTGAATTCTGATACCATGCACAGGGAGGAATCTACATATTTGACTGACAGAGCTGCAAAATGATCCAATAGATCAAAACAGAAATCAGAAAACAGATAAGCTGCAGCAAAATTCAAAACAAACATAAAAAAACCCTTATACTTGACACCATACAGACAACGTAATAATAAAGGAACAATAACTTCCACCATAGGAAATGCTGAATAAAATTCCAAAACCTTTGTAACAAAGGAAGCCAGATTAGCAGATGACAACTCCAGATCTTTCGTTCAAATATTCATCTTTTCAAGAGTTTCATTACGCTTGGGGATTCAAGTGTTGTTTGGTCCTGTTTGTATTGTTCCATATAGCCTGAGAACCAGTGTGAGAGATGGAAGTGTGCTTCATTCAGAACCACAGCGCTAATAAATTTAACATGAGTTTTGTCTAATATGAACCTCAGTACAACACAGCTGTTTCAACAAGCTCATGGCAGATCCTCTCCTAAAACCTCACAGTTCCCCACAGCTCTTATTCGCAGGCAATTTAGTTGCTTCTGAAAAATGCTGTTGTGGTTTAGCCCCAGTAGGCAGCTAAGTGCCACACAGCCACTCGCTCACTCTCCCCAGGGGGGATGGGGACAGAATAAGAAAGGTGAAAGTGCCAGAACTCATGGGTTGAGATAAAGACAGTTTACTAGGGAAAGCAAAAGTTGTGCGCACAAGCAAAGCAAAACAAGGAATTCATTCGCTACCTCCCATGGGCAGGCAGGTGTTCAGCCACTTCCAGGAAAGCAGGGCTCATCACGTGTAACGGCTTCTTGGGAAGACAAATGCCATCACTCCAAACGCAACCCCCTTCCTCCTTCTTTACCTCAGCTTTTATTGCTGAGCATGGCGTCATATGGTGTGGAATATCCCTTTGGTCAGTCTGGATCACCTGCCCTGGCAGTGTCCCCTCACAACTCCTTGTGCACCCCCAGCCTCCTCGCTGGCAGGGCAGCACAAGAAGCAAAAAAGTCCTTGGCTCTATGTAAACACTGCTCTGCAACAACCAAAAACATCACCACTACTTTCATCAAAAATCCAAAACACAGCATGGAGCCTCTACGAAGAAAATTAACTCTATCCCAGCCAAAACCATGACAATATCCACCCCTTATTCCATACCATTTACGTCATGCTCAGGTCCCTCATTAATCACCACTCTTCAATTAATACAGACATCATTCCCTCAGTCTAAGGACCACCCCTATGAAATGTCCATAAAATGTTCATAAGATGTCCACTGAGTTCTTTTATTCCATGATTTAGCTTCTGTCTGTTATGGTGGTCACTCAGGACAGGAGCGGCGGTTTGCTGCATCGAGTTATTGGATGCCAAAGCCAGCTCAGGTCAGGTCACCGCTGTACACGCACTGTGTCTTGCAAGGCTCATCCTCCGTTGGTTTGAGTGGCTCCTGATATAGGACTTCCTAAAACATGCAACTGAGATCACAGGTTACAACAATTTAAAGGTATATCCATCACAATCTCCACCCCTGGTCCCTCCGGACCAGGCCACGTAGGGTTTAACATTGCAATGAACTCCTCCCCTCGCCCCTGGCCTGGCTAGCGGCAGGGGGTTCCTGCTATAGTATTTCCTATAACATGCAACTCAAATCATGGGTTACAACAATTTAAAGGCATATCCATCACAATTTCCACCCCTGGTCCCTTCGGACCAGGCCAAAACCATGACAAATGCTGAACCATATATTATTGCTACCCTCTCGATTTTATATATGAAGGCAAATAGATAGGTTTAATTCAATTCCCAGTTCAGTTGTACTCAACAGTCTAAAGATCAGCTTTGGTGAAGCCACCAATAATTAAATGATGAGTAACTGTTTGAATGGTTTTGCAATCAAAAGTTGGCTCAAATCTACTTTGAGATTTAGTCAGAGTAGACATATTAAAACAAAAAATGCATCTTAGAATGGAAACTTATTTCTGATTCCTGATTTAATTTTTTAACTTAACTTTTTAACTTTATGAAAAACTTCATAAATTTACTATTCAGTTTTCTTATGCTAGAATACAAGCTTCAATGTTTTCTCCTTTTTATTACATGAAGTGTTACAGTACACCTTCTCTGTATTTTCCTAGCCATTCACTCATCTATAAAATGCACTATGGGCGCATATCTCATATAGTCAAACACATGCCTGCCCATATGCAAACTTTGAAGATATACTATTAAAGGCTGTATCTTCAGGAAATATTTGAAATATATTATTCTTAATGTTTTCCAATCTTAGGCTCCAAAGACTATTAAGCATAAATCTAACGCCAGGTTTCCAGAACAGGGTCAGGTTTGAGTGTTCTTCTATTAAGAATGACTAATTCTGGGCAAGCCTTCAACAAAGCATCATCATTAAAAAAATTCTCATTACTTTAGCTATGAAGCTATTGTCCAAAGACATTTATATTGCTTCTTTGTGGATTTATCAGAATTGTACGTGATCATCTTTTATTCTGTAATTCCCTTCTTCCCATTTTCCCGAAGAAAGGTCAGATTGCTTCTAAAAATGGAGTCTTTGGTTATGTCATTTCATAGGAGCAGCTGGGTTCCCTGACATGATGAGATGTCATCAGCTGTCGTTGATGAACTTGCATGGTTTGTAGGTTTTTGGTGATTCTTGTCTATGATCAAATCACAGCTTTTGTAATAAAGTGCAACAGGAATAAAACGTATAAATAAGGAAAGGTTAGGTGAACACTTTCAGACTCCAATCAAGTATGGTTGTTTTTTTTTCTTTTCACAATTTAGCAACAGGAAGTAAGCAGTAGTTCACAACAAGGAGATCTGCTAAACCATTCAAGTTTACCTCAAAGAACAATGCCAATTTCTCAGATGACTGATTCACATCCCTGCCCTTCCATCTCTAAGCACCAGTAAACTATATTAAAATGCTGGTGATTACTTCAGATCAGCCTACTCCTTCTGATGTCTTCATCCAGTAGGACTTCATTGTTGCTGGGTTTTGGATTTCCCTTTGTATGTATGCATGTAAATACATATATATGTACCGAACATAAGAATGCTGAACCTTTAGTTTAACCAGTAAAACTCGTTTTCCCCACTATTCATTTTTGGTTCAATAGGTATGATACAAATACAGTCACTTCTTTGTATGGGATCAAATAAAAATACCATGTTGAATCAGCAATCCTGTTCACATTTGGTTTTAGTTCAGTTCCAGGCTCCCCCAAATTATAGTTCATTTGAAAGTTCTTTCCCCTCTGAACCATCTGGTTGACGTGGTTAGGTTCAGTGCTTTGAATGTGTGGCAGAAAGCTTCACTAACCTTTCATAAAGCTGCTAGCAGAGCTGAGCTGGAAAATACTGCTTGCTTACTTGTTTTGGCATATGTTTGCATTTCAAACTTGGAACAGGATAAATCCCTGAAGGTTGCACTAGCAGCAAAAATGCCTGAGGAAGAAGGGAAAAGTGAGGAGATAAAGTGACTGGTAGAGCAAGGGAGTTCTGAAAGCATGCATTAAATATTAGGTGATGTATATTTGCAAATGATTCTCATGAGTTCACCCATGTGGCAAATTTTGATGTATTCACTTGAAAGTTCCCCATGAATGCATTTTTTAATCTAAAGTAGAATCTCACACCAAAAAAAGCTATTTTATTTAGAGTGTGAGAAAGTTTCTCTTTGTTCTAAAATAAAACTCTTAGCCTTTCCCTATTCTCTTTACCTCCCAGCCTCAGAAAAATTAATTACTAAAAGGCAGCGCAGGATCTCCTAGGAAGCTCTCTGGCTATATTTCAACAATGTGACAGTGTTGCAATGGTTCTGCACTGTATTTCAACAGCTGAATATGCTACTTACCATACATGAAGGGTAGAGTTGTTATTCAAGCCATAATGTCTTGTTCTGCTGACATATCTAAATAAATCTTTGAGTATATGCCTATTCCTCTAACTTACCTCCAGACTATTTTAATTCTGAACACAATGAGGCAGACTTCAAGCAATGGAGGTGAGAGTGTTGTTTCAGGTCATGAAAGGCATGTGTATCTCTCAGACCCGCTATCATTACAGCACATACTCCTTTGGCTCCTTGTGTTTGAAGCACTTTTTCAGTGTTAAAATAACTTCCTTCTGGTAAGTTTACAATTCTGGAGGATTTTCCTTTCACCTGAGGTTTTCTTCTCTCTCTACATTTATTTTTCAGCCCTTTCATCGATCAGTACATTTCCCTTTCTTTTTTTCTCTGTTTCCATGCCTGTATACTTTGTGTGCAGAAGTTTTCTTTTCTCCTTCCATTCTTTCCTTTTTAGTGCCAGTGCTTTTCCCTTCCCACCCTCTCGCAATTTTTATTGAGTTTGCTCTCTATTTGTCACCCACATTTTCATTACCCCAATGTATTTTTACCCCTCTACTACCACTCAGCAGCGAAGTAAAATCAACTACCTTTCTCACCAAATTAGTGAACACACTCGGTAATACAGGGGACCGAACTTCTGCTACATTTCATTAGTTCCCTTGCAAATGGGAACTAACAAACAAGGGTAAGGGAACTTCCACAGTGGTGAAAAGATTCAGAATAACAGCAAAAAACCACTTCCCATTTTTGAACCTGGTCCTCAATAGTTTCCATATCAGTAGCTACAGACAGACATAGTTTAAAACATTTTCAAAGCCTGCTAAGTAAGCAAGACCATTGTTCTGCAAGCTAGGATAATTTCAGTTCTGGGAGGGCTGAAACAACCAGTATTTTTATCTTCCTCCCTCATAAAACAATCTGTTGCAGACATTCCCCAGTTCATCAACATCTTCCTAGGAGGGCATCTCTAGCAAGAAATACTGAAAGCTTTTCCCTGCATTTTCTATCACGCAGGTGGGCTGTAGGATGGTTTTTTGCTTTGTAGATACATTTTGGATTGCTTGTGAAAGCTGTTTGTTACCATGCCATCTGAGGGACAATTTCTCAATGTGCCATCATGAGTAGAGCATCTGCTCTCACCAAAATGTTTCTTCTAATATGAATAGGCATAGGAGAAATTAATTACTGCAATGTATTTATTCATGCTGATGAAAAGGTTTGCAAAGTATCTCAAAAGGTAAAATGGCAATATTGTCTGCTCAAGGGCACTTTTACATTTTTGTACCCATATTTATCATTCTTTTTCCTGATGTATCCTTTCCCCTAAAGAAATTAGCACATGTGGCAGTCTTCCAGACCTCAAATTAAAACAAGTAAAAGAAACTATTTCTGTCCCCTGTATTACCATGTTCTGTTGAAGATTCTTCAGGACTGGTTCTCCTTAATTTGGTGTAGTAGGAGGGCTTAGGTGTGGTAAGCTTACCGGTTTAAAGTGCAGATAGTGATGAAATTACCGGTCGTTGGTAGAAACTGTACTGCGGATGATGATCTTTGATATGGAGCCAGGCAAATAACAACATGCAAATACTGCAGTTCTTACTCCTAGTGAACTCAATACTCTTTCTGGAAGAAGGAAGGAAGGAAGGAAGGGNGAGGGAGGGAGGTTTAGTCATATAACATTTTAATACCTGGTAGCCTTCTAAGTTTTCAACTAGGGCAAGGAGGATTTATTCACAGAATCGCAGAATGGTTGAGCTTGGAAGGGAACTCCTGAAATTATCTAGTCCAACCCTTTGATCAAGCAAGATCAGCTAGAGCAGGTTGTGCAGGACAGTGTCCAGTTGGGTTCTGAATACTTCCAAGGATGGAGACGCCACAATCTCTCTGGGAAACCTGTTCAAAAAGCCAAGTGTTTTCTTTTGTTCAGATGGGATTTCATATGTTTTAGTTCCAGTTTGTACCCATTGTCTCCTGCCCTGTCACTGGGCACCGATCAGAAGAGTCTGGTTCCCTCATTTTCCTTCCCTCTAATCAGTTATTTATACACATTAAAAAGATCTCGCTGAGCCTTCTCTTCTCCAGGCTGAAGAGTCTCAGCTCTCTGTCTCCCTGGAGCATTAGAAAGATGCACCAGACCCTTAATCATCTTGATGGCCCTGTGCTGGACCTGGTCCAGTAAGTTCCATCCTTGTTTCTCCATAGCTCTAGATCACTCTGGTCTTCAGGCAAAGTATTGCACTTTCCAAAACTATTACAACACCAGTAACTTCATAACTGCTAACATCTAGTTCAACTTTTTTTCTATCAAAAAATAACGCAGATATATGTCAATGATTTTAAAACATTCAAACCTAAATCTTATGACTAGGCATATAAGCTTATACTTGCAATTAATAACATTTTTTCAATACTGTTAGATAACCAGCAAAGTACTAAAGGAACTACATATCACATTCAGTGTACGCACTGAACAATTTTTGCAGTTCTTCTTTGCCAGTGAACTTTTTATTTGGTATCCTTAATCTGACAGTACTTTTACAATAACCTTTGAATTAATTTTAGATCGGAAATTCTGCACTGACCTACTGTAAGCAACCTTCTGTACTCACATAGAGCATATGCAGTCTTCTGAAGCTGCTTTTAAAACCGGACCTGCCGTCCTTAAGAGACTGTGCCTGTAAATGCAACCTCAGGCACAACTGGAGAGCATGTGGTATCCCGCGCACCCTTACAGACCTCTGTGCCACAAGGCAGCTTAATATACCATGAGGCACTCCCAGACAAACCATATGCATGCTGCCTGCGGGCTGTCTACAGGCTATCAGTACAGAAGGCAGGCGGATGTTTCAGGCAGAGTGCCATGCTCACATCTACTCTTTCAGAATGAAACCTCTGGTGGGACTCTGCACAGGTACAGGGTCTGCGAAAACCACAACTCACGGCAAGTTCAGAACAAAAATAACTACATTAGACATGATATGTTAGGGATCTTTTCAGATCCCATGTGAGGAAAAGACTCTTAGTGCTCTTGTATGTAAAGAAACAAACACAGTCTTGTCAACTACCAGGATTTTATCATGAGTCTCGTGGTATCTGTAGATTTTCTTAAAAGCCTCAGCTCCCACAGACAGGTCTTTTATGAACACTTCCGCTCCCTTATTTTTTTATATTATGTTTCTAATCCTCATAGTTACAGGAGGAAGCTTGGAAATACATGACTCAAGGTCAGTCTTAAAGCTTAAAAGCAGAGACAAAAGAAAAAAAACAGTGGTAGGCTGTTTGCTGTTATTTTTAAATCTCCTGCTATTCTGACACTTGATGTGTGCCTTTTGAACATCTGGGCTTGACAATACAGAAAACTGTTCACCCTTTTTATCATCACAGGATCCAATATACTTTCCAATTTGGAACTTGCACTAGAAAAAAAGATTAAAATAAAATACATCTATACTATAGGACAGTGGTCTCCAAGGGTTTGCACACCCCAGGGGTTCACAAAGAGATCCACTGGGGTGCAAGGGAAAAAAAATTCAACATTTATTTATTAATCTAGAGAAATAAGAAAAAATTAAACAATAATAAATGTCTAGAATCCTCTTTTGAGGCTTCCCACTTAACAGCAAAAGACAAAAATCCACAAAACATTGGGAAACACTTGTTCTTCCTGCCACAGTAAATATCTGAAATAATACACAGAAAATAGTATGGCAACAAACTAGAACACATTCCTTTGTGAGCAAATACTGTTGGAAGACACATATAAAACCTTGCTGAAGGTTTGAAGAAACAAGTATTAGAACAAACTATGCAGTGTGGGAGGTTTGCTGTACAGTTGGCTGAAAGTACAGATGTTTCTAACATGTCTCAGCTTATGGTATTTGCTAGATTCTGTTTCAATATTGAAGTACATGAAGAACTACTGCTGTGTGAGCCACTAAAGGAAAGATGTACTGGAGAAGATATATTCTCAATGCTAAATGACTTTTTAAATAAAAACAATGGTTTATGGAAACACTCTGTAAGTGTAACTGCCGATGCAGCACCTGCTTTGACTGGAATAAAAAGAGGATTATGGGGTAAGGTTACAGAGCTAGCACTGAACATGAAATGCATTCACTGCATCATTCATAGGCAAGCTGTTGTAGCAAAGAAATGGGAGTCAGCAATGCACGAAGTTCTGCAGGATGTCATTGATGTGGTTAATTTTATGAAAACAAGGCCTTTAAATAGTCAAATCTTTACAATACTTTGTAATGAGATGGGGAGTGACCACGAAAATCTTTGGTAACACGCAGTGGTTTCCTGGTTATCTCATGATAAAATGCTTAAAAGTGTTGTCAAAATTAAAGATATTACACATCTTTTACAAAAAGACAAGCGTTCCAAGTTTGCTGACCACTTCTGTGATGACAAGTGGCTGTCAGTAGTATGGTAAGTAGCAGATATTTTCAAAAAAATAAACAGACTTAATGTGTCCCTTCAAGGTAAAGGTGATATCTTAACAATAAGTGAGAATGTAACTGCTTTTCCAAAGAAACTAATGCTATGCAGACAGCATTTTTAAAATGGACGTTTGGAAATGTTTTCATCATTATGTGATGTACTTGCTGAAAATGATGTCACCCACTTTGATATTTGTAAACTTAAAAAAAATGGATGGGATTGAAAATTGATGGATAAATTTGAAACCTTAGAATTTGTTAAGGGATAAGCACAGCAAATGATGCATTTCTTCCATTTGCATCTATGGATTTTTGTGAGGTATCTTTTTCAGCCATGATGGCCATTAAAACCAAGTATCAAAATAAACAGAACTTTGAACCAGACCATCAAACGCTGTATCACAAAGTGTTAAATCAAGATTTTCAAAAATAATGAAGTGTATTCAAGCACATTGTTCTCACTAATATTATTATCAGTATGTTTTTAGTGAGATGAAAAAGGATTTTTGTACTGTAAATTAATAAAATTTTTATTTTAAAAATATTATTTCATCTTTNATAAGTTTGGAGTTTGTGCTCAATATATTTTCACTGATAGGGGTATGTGATCAAAAAGTTTGGTGACCACTGCTATAACCCTATAGCAGTACACCTCAACCCCATATTGTTTTACTGTTGACATAGACTTTACTGTATCTAAAGGTTGTTTTTCCAGTAATATATTAAAAAAAAAAAAAAAAAGGAAA
>VXAL01018918.1:222169-240331 GCA_013399475.1 Chauna torquata
CAGCACCTCCTAGTTTGGTATCATCCAACTCGCTAAGGATGCATTTAACTCCTGCATCCAGATCATTGATAAAATTGTTGAACGGGACTGGCCATAGAATTGGGAACACCACTACTGACCAGCCGCCAGCCAGATGTAGCCCCGTTCACTACAACCCTTTGAGCCGTACTGTTGAGCCAGCTCATTGCCCTGCATATCGTGAACCCGTTTATCTCACAGTTGGACAATTAGTCCAGAAGGATGTTGTGAGGGGCGGTACGAAAGGCCTTACCAAAACCCAGAAAGATTACATCTGCTGTCTTCCCTTCATCCACCAAGCAGGTGACCTTATCATAGAAGGGATCAGATTACTAACGCAGGACTTTCCCTTGATGAACCCATGTTGGCTATGCCTGATAATGGCTTTGTTCTTTAACTGCCTTTCAATACCCCCCAGGACAATCTTTTCCATAACTTTTCCAGGGACTGAGGTTAGACTAACAGCTCTGTAGTTTCCTGGGTCTTCTCTCATGCCCTTTTTATAGATGGGTATAATGTTGGCTAGCTTCCATTCAGCACAGACCTCCCCAGATTCCCATGACCTTTGGTAAATTGTTGAGAAGGGCCCAGCTATAACGTCCGCTAACTCTTTCATCACTTCATCACAATGTTTTCCTTTGACCTCCTCCTACTGTTGGCATACTTGAAAAAGACTTTTTTTGTTGTCTGACATCGCACTGGCCAGCATCAACTCAAGCTGAGCTTTGGCTTTTCTTGTTTTCTCCCTGCAGAGGCAAACTGTAGCTCTGTACTCTCCCTGTGATGTGAGACCTTGCTTCCAGAGGTCATGTGTTTTCTTTTTCTGTCCTAGTTCCAGGAGGAGTTCCCTGTTCAGCCAGGCCGGTATTTTGCCCTGCTTGCTCGACTTGTGGCACAATGGGATTGCCTGCTCCTTGGCTTTTAAAAGGTGGTTCTTGAAAGAGACCAGCTCTCATGGAGGCAGACTGGTTGGAGTATAGTCCCAAGCAGTGACGTTACAGGTGGCCATCAGGGATCCAGCCTGGCTCTTGTGAAGAAATAAGACCACTACTGAGAGAGAACCCTTAACCAGAACCTGAAAACCTTGCAGCTGGAAAGAACAAGTCAGATATCTAATGGTCCAGAAATTTTGTTACAGAACATGGAACTGTTTTAAGGAGAACAATGGTTCCTCCCAATAAACTTACATTTGGAGGGGGAGGAGAAAATTGGAAGACCAAAAAAAAAAAAAAAGATGAAAAAGAAACTAGTAGAGGGTCTTGTGTTACTTCAGACTGCAGCTGGATACTGTAAATAATATACAGGTCTCCAAAAGAAAAGGGAAGTAATATATGCAATTGGTATTACTTAGAATGTTTTAGTTTCTGCTGCAATCTCAAATTACAACTAGCAATACAAAGTAAAGATATGTGAATATCAACTGAAAAGGCATCAAGAAGAGTGAGATGGCATTAATAAAAGGCAATGTGGTGTTAGTCATGAGAAAATGCAAACTACTTTGAAGTAAGTAGTATTTGAAATACATCCAATTCTCAAGAGTGTAAAGGTCATTCTCAGTACAAATGTCGGTTGATAAGTAGGAATGAACTGGCAGTATGCAAGCAGATACCCTTCCTTCTAGTCTGGTTGTCTGCATCACCCTGTTTGACAAAAGTGTCCTGAATGTTAACTGTGGTCTTAACTGTTGTATGAGTTACTCTGCTTAGTTTTGTGACTGGAAAACCACTGTATTGACTCCTACTCACCACTACAGTGTTTGTACTACTACCTAGGATTAAGCAGGTGACATTTGCTGCAACAGGAGGTTGCACTACAAAGTTCAACTTTTTTATTTTCTATTTTTATTTTTTTTTGCTTCTCTGACACTCCGACCAAAATCACTCAGTCTGCAAGCAGCCACACTAGCTCCTTTTCGCATTTTCCAGATCGAGACTAGCATCTAGTTTCCAAATGCTCTACAGATTGTACTGCTTATACTCCATTTTCTTTCTTTTTCCACCCTTTTATGCTCCTGTACATTTTCACCACCATTGATAATAATGATCTTCTCTTCCCCAGCTTTACTCATTTCCAATAGCTTTCCTATGCTTCGTTGCACAACCCACATCCAGTGTGGCTAAAGATATATTAATCTCATGAAAAGAAAACATTTCTTGAAAATACCAATTCAATATAACAATAAAAAAAAACCCTAGGTCAGATTTGATTTGTCTGCATGTTTGATTCCAATGTTGTCCAAACAAAATGTTTCAGATATTTACTTAAAAAAATAAAAATCTAGAAATGAAACCTAAAAAGACACCCTCAAGTTAAAAAAAGCAAACAATTTTACATTTTTTATATTCCAGCAGGAAAAGCAAAATAAAAATGTAGTATTTCTGTCCAAAGATGGACTTACATCAGAAGGTACGGCCAAGATGTAGAGGCTTCAGATACATGCATTATTCAATACCCTCCTCATTTCAGCTTCAACGGAAAACGCACCTTTTCTTGACTTTTTTTTTTAATTATTACTTACTGCTCTTGTCAAACACTCTCTATCCAAAAGGCTAGGCAAAAGGAAATAAGTACTTCTTTTTCTTTTTGCTTTCTTTCTTTTCTTTCTTTCTTTTTAGTCAGAAGAGGGTTATAGAGGTCCATTTTTATGTCAATGTATTGACAAATTCGGATAATCTACTTGATTTACACTCACAGAGTAAGTTGTCCTATTTAAAAATAGACATTTTTAAAAATGTGTTTTTATTGCTTCTTTTTCCCATAATAATTTTAATAATACAAGGAGATCAATGGACTAAAAATACAAGATGTAAAGAATTACTTTTGTCCTTATGCTTTTGCACTTGACAACCCTGAAAACCATTTCTTGTTAGCATAAAAAGAAATGATAGTCTCTTCAGTACACTCCCACCAGACGGAGGTGCTATCAGAGCAAGCTTTTAAAAATTCTTTCTGTATTCTCCACATTTTTATAAATCTTCTGATTTCTATTTACTGGTATTTCAAGCTATACTGTAAGTATAATGCAAACACATGTTCTGAAATTTTAGACAGATGCTACAGTTAAAGCAAGTTCATTTTTTCTCCTTTAGGAAAGAAACTGGAAAATCAGGGACTCTTTCACTATTGTTAGTGGCTTTGGGCCATTCAAGTAGATTACCATCATACAAGAAACCTGACATTGTTAAAGCTGTAAATTTCTTTATGCTTGCTTATCTTTTCTCCTTTGACAATATTTTTTCTTTTCCAAAACAAGCTGTAGTTTGGAAAACGATCTGCAGAAAGTGGCTGAAGAAAGGGATGATTTTCAAGGCTGTTTTCCCTCGTTTCTACATGCATTTTTGAGTCAAATTAACACACCACACTTCTCCCTTTTGCTATATGTAAACCCCAAACATTCTGTAATGCAGGTACTAATTAGCTCTTCCAAAACCTTGAATCTAATGAAGAAAGTAATTTTAAAATGTTAGTTAAGGGGTTCGGATCACCGTGCGGAGCACAAGAACCTCTCTAAGTGTCTAAAGAACATGATAAAATTTGTAGTCTTTTAGAATTTTATGATGGAAGCATGAAAAATATAACATTAAGGAAGTCTGTTATTCCATGTTAAGCACATAGAATCATAGAATATCCTGAGCTGGAAGGGACACACGAGGATCATTGAGTCCGACTCCTGGCTCCACACAGGACCACCCAAAAATCAGACTCTGTGTCTGAGAGCGTTGTCCAAACGCTTCTTGAACTCTGGCAGGCTCGGTGCCATGACCACTGCCCTGAGGAGCCTGTTCCAGTGCCCGACCACCCTCTCGGTGAAGAACCTTTTCCTGACACCCAGCCTGAGCCTCCCCTGTCGCAGCTCCATGCCGTTCCCTTGGGTCCTGTCACTGTCACCAGAGAGAAGAGATCAGCCCTGCCCCTCTGCTCCCCTCGTGAGGAAGCTGCAGGCCACCATGAGGCCTCCCCTCAGTCTCCTCTTCTCTGGGCTGAACAAACCAAACATTTAGAGTACTTCACAAAAGCAACTCCGTATTTGCTTTGGTTTCAGAAATGCCTGACACATCAAAGGATGTTTACAAGCCTAGACTGCACTGAAAGCAACAAGAATGAGGCAACTATATGTCTTTGATGATTTGTGTCTAACTCATAGCCCAGACTTGACTAACAAAGTCAGTCAGTGGTTTTCAGCAAGGTCATGTTTTGCTGCTTTTGGAAAAAAAAAATAAAATTAAATCCTAGTTCACTAAAAGCACTTTCGAATATACCATCCTTCATCCCTTTTAAATTCTATACAAAATTTTCAAGTGTAACAATTAAGAGAGAATAGAAACATCCACTCCCTCACCTGCCTAAGACTCACAGCAAATAGAGTCTCTGTCTTATTTTTAATGTTTTTAAGGAGATGGTGGTTGAGAAATTTGTGACTTTTAAAGCTAGTTTTCATTTGATGGAAGGCTGAAACAGAATAAGTTAGCTACTAAAAAAAAAAACATTTTCAAGCTGCCTTGCTAGTGAGCCTAACTTGGAAATGGAGGGGGCGGTCTTTCAGAAACAGAAGTGTGTATGGGTTCAGATAGCTGACGCAACCATGCTCTTACTTCTCATGAATTAACTCTGCTAAATGTTGAATGTGAAAGGTATTGTTCAGGACTAGCATGAAGTCTTCCTCACACTGCTCTGTCAGTTGAATGAAATAATAATAATAACGGTAAAATATGATTTCAAAGAAATGTTAGTATTTCATACTGCAAGGCTGATATTTTAAGGATCAGCTAGGGAACCGAGGAACATAACCAGAACCCTCAAGGACGCTCTGGAAGACAGTCTGATTCCATAAGCCCAATACAGTCCTGAAAGCTTCTGGGGGAAAAAAAAAAGCAAACAAACAAACAGACGAAAAACAATCCTCACATTGGCAAGAAGACTGTTTAAAGGTAATTCTAGGTCTGTTGCCCTCTCCTGTGTGGCAAAGGTCTATAATAGCAGAAAGAGCTACCCAGGACCCAGGAATGAAGGTATCACTCCATTTACATATTCTTTTCTCTTTGCTCTCAGAAATGAAAGAAACATGCAAAACTAGCAATTTAGTATGAAGATAAGGTGCAGAACCTCAAGTAATATGTGATAGTAAAGTGAGCAAGGGGAATATAAAAAGGACTTTAAAGCTTATCTTCAATAAGCAGGTCATGTCAGGAGGAGCCTGCATGACCCTCTGTTGCTGCCATGAGCTTGCCAGACACGTACATAGCAAACTTTATGGCTAGTGGCTATAAAAAATGGGAACGAAGACTGATCTGAGCATGATTAGTAGAAGGAAGGGAACTGACTGGAGATTAGCAATGCTACTGACCCAAAAGTAAGATGAAGTGGTAAACAACCCTGTCTGGAGATCAGTACCCAAAAGTAACAGAAGGAAACAGCCAGCAACAGTAAATGAAAGAGCTAATGACTGGATGAAATCATTGAAAGCAATGTTTTGCTCAAACCAGGGGACTGGTAACATAAAACCAGCATGGAAAAGAAAACTTGCTATTCAATAGAAAGATCCTCAGAAGATCCCAGAAGAACAGCTGCCAGTAGGCTCAACTGCTGTGCAGGAAGAAGTACGGTCTCCTGGAAGGAAGCACTAGATCCCTGTCCTTGTTGCTGGACCTTGGCATGAGGTAAGCTACACACTGTACCCTGGACTGTGGTCAGCATGGCACCATCCTCACCACCTTTCAGGTAGGTGCACCATGCAACTAAGAGTATGACTTCTCAGGTGTAGCTGTGGCATGGGCTGTAGAAAACTAACATGCCAGATGTGGGATGCATGCATTTTGTTTATTACTGTTGTTGCTTAAACTATAATAATGAACAAAACACCTCAACTAATTTTTGTTATTGCCTTTTCAATTTTAGTGAAGTATTTGAATTAAGCAAGGGTTCAACTATTTCTCTAGCATAACTACACTTATGCTAGTTAATCAGCTGTCACAGTACACCACAATGTAATTCAGTGCACAGTGCATGGGCGTAAGACACTGAAGTTTTTGAGAGCCACATATTGATCCTTGTGTTCTGGGGCCATGGCTGTCCTGTGCAAGGTATGGAATTGACATCCAAATGCAAGTCACCCAGTGACTGTACCACATCTAACCATTAGGCTAACTAGCTTGCCCACTGGTAGCAGACAAGATATGGGTCATGCTGAAGTGGCAATAATAACCTCCTCATTTTAGAATTTACATACCCGATGTAAATGTTAACCACCTCCCAATAAAGTGTCCAAGGCAAGAGAGAAATTAGTCAAAAATCCACAGAAAAAAAAAAAATCAAGGGATGATTTGTAATGCTACTAAAGACAGAATAAGCTTCCAACTCTTCTCACTTAAGGAAAGTGAAGGAACATATCAGCCCTGAGAAACACTGCACTGTGGAAATTTTCAGCTGAAGTAGACAAACCTATTGAAAATGGAGGAGAACCAATATCAATAGGGAAAGAATACCCAGATATAGGATTGTACTGCAGCCAGCTGAGATACAGAGTTAGCCTTCTTCATAGCAGCCCACATGGTGGTGTGTTTTGGATTTGTGTTTGGAATGGTGTGTTGATAACACACTATTGCTTCGGTCGTTGCTGAGCAGCGCTTGCACAGCATTAAGGCATTCTCTGTTTCTCACTCTGCCGCCCCCAGTGAGTAGGCTGGGTGTGGACAAGAAGGTGGGAGGGGAAACAGTCAGGACAGTTGACCCAAATTGGCCAAAAAGATATTCCATGCCATATGACATCATGCTCAGCAATAAAAAATGAGGGGAGGAGGTGTCTTTCAAGGCAACCATTGCTTGGATACTGGCTGGGCATTGGCCTGCTTGTGGAAGGCAGTGAGTGATTGCCTTTACATCACTTTGTTTTTTTTTTTTCTTTCCTCTCTCTTTCACTTATTAAACTGTTTTTATCTCAACTCATGAGTTTTTTAACTTCAGCTCTTCCTATTCTCTCCCTCGTCTTACTGTGACGAGGGGCAGGAGCGGGTGAGAGAGGATGTTGTGGTTTAACCCAGCAGGCAGCTAAACACCCCACAGCCATTTGCTCACTCCCCAAAGCCACGCAGTGGGATGGGGGAGAAAATTGAACAGAAAAGTACAAAAAGCATGGGTTGAGATAAGGACAGTTTAATAACAAAGAAAGAAAAAAATAACAATGAAAAGAATAAACAAAGCAAGTGATGCACAATGCAATTGCTCACTAACAGCTGACCAACGCCCAGCCAGTCCCAGAGCAGCAGAACCCTCCCAGTTTTATTGTCCTGCATGACACCATATGGTATGCAGTATCTCTTTGGCCGCTTTGGGTCACCTGTCCTGACTGTTTCCCCTCCCAGCTTACTGTCCACACCCAGCCTACTCACTGAGAAGCTGAAAAGTCCTTGGCTCTGTGTAAGCACTACTCTGCAACTACTGAAATATTGGTGTGTTATCAACATTATTCTCATCCTGAGTCCAAAACACAGCACTATACCAGCTACTAGGAAGAAAATTAACTCTATCCCAGCCAAAACCAANGACTTCTCAGGTGTAGCTGTGGCATGGGCTGTAGAAAACTAACATGCCAGATGTGGGATGCATGCATTTTGTTTATTACTGTTGTTGCTTAAACTATAATAATGAACAAAACACCTCAACTAATTTTTGTTATTGCCTTTTCAATTTTAGTGAAGTATTTGAATTAAGCAAGGGTTCAACTATTTCTCTAGCATAACTACACTTATGCTAGTTAATCAGCTGTCACAGTACACCACAATGTAATTCAGTGCACAGTGCATGGGCGTAAGACACTGAAGTTTTTGAGAGCCACATATTGATCCTTGTGTTCTGGGGCCATGGCTGTCCTGTGCAAGGTATGGAATTGACATCCAAATGCAAGTCACCCAGTGACTGTACCACATCTAACCATTAGGCTAACTAGCTTGCCCACTGGTAGCAGACAAGATATGGGTCATGCTGAAGTGGCAATAATAACCTCCTCATTTTAGAATTTACATACCCGATGTAAATGTTAACCACCTCCCAATAAAGTGTCCAAGGCAAGAGAGAAATTAGTCAAAAATCCACAGAAAAAAAAAAAATCAAGGGATGATTTGTAATGCTACTAAAGACAGAATAAGCTTCCAACTCTTCTCACTTAAGGAAAGTGAAGGAACATATCAGCCCTAAGAAACACTGCACTGTGGAAATTTTCAGCTGAAGTAGACAAACCTATTGAAAATGGAGGAGAACCAATATCAATAGGGAAAGAATACCCAGATATAGGATTGTACTGCAGCCAGCTGAGATACAGAGTTAGCCTTCTTCATAGCAGCCCACATGGTGGTGTGTTTTGGATTTGTGTTTGGAATGGTGTGTTGATAACACACTATTGCTTCGGTCGTTGCTGAGCAGCGCTTGCACAGCATTAAGGCATTCTCTGTTTCTCACTCTGCCGCCCCCAGTGAGTAGGCTGGGTGTGGACAAGAAGGTGGGAGGGGAAACAGTCAGGACAGTTGACCCAAATTGGCCAAAAAGATATTCCATGCCATATGACATCATGCTCAGCAATAAAAAATGAGGGGAGGAGGTGTCTTTCAAGGCAACCATTGCTTGGATACTGGCTGGGCATTGGCCTGCTTGTGGAAGGCAGTGAGTGATTGCCTTTACATCACTTTGTTTTTTTTTTTTCTTTCCTCTCTCTTTCACTTATTAAACTGTTTTTATCTCAACTCATGAGTTTTTTAACTTCAGCTCTTCCTATTCTCTCCCTCGTCTTACTGTGACGAGGGGCAGGAGCGGGTGAGAGAGGATGTTGTGGTTTAACCCAGCAGGCAGCTAAACACCCCACAGCCATTTGCTTACTCCCCAAAGCCACGCAGTGGGATGGGGGAGAAAATTGAACAGAAAAGTACAAAAAGCATGGGTTGAGATAAGGACAGTTTAATAACAAAGAAAGAAAAAAATAACAATGAAAAGAATAAACAAAGCAAGTGATGCACAATGCAATTGCTCACTAACAGCTGACCAACGCCCAGCCAGTCCCAGAGCAGCAGAACCCTCCCAGTTTTATTGTCCTGCATGACACCATATGGTATGCAGTATCTCTTTGGCCGCTTTGGGTCACCTGTCCTGACTGTTTCCCCTCCCAGCTTACTGTCCACACCCAGCCTACTCACTGAGAAGCTGAAAAGTCCTTGGCTCTGTGTAAGCACTACTCTGCAACTACTGAAATATTGGTGTGTTATCAACATTATTCTCATCCTGAGTCCAAAACACAGCACTATACCAGCTACTAGGAAGAAAATTAACTCTATCCCAGCCAAAACCAAGACAGAGGAGCTGTGTGGGTGCTTAGCTGCTGGATGGGGTCAACCACCACAAGGATGGAATGGGAGAACTACTGAAGCTGGTCATAAGCTGGGGAAAACCTCATGGAGAAATCTCTCAGCAAAAGGTAAAGAATGACTGTCAAAGGTAACATATTTGATGTGCAGATGTTTAACACTTGTTCCAAATAGGAGAAAGATTTCCTGTTCCTTCAGTAACAGAATTTAAACCAGAAATTGTATTAAAAACAACTATTGTAAACACTGATTTACTAACCTGAAGACAATACAAATTCTTTCTCACTGCATTCCTTTCCCTCAAAAATAACAGATCATGAACAGTATGAAAATATTGTACTGCTTCTTGAGGCATTAGACAAGCTCTGGAGGCACTAGTTAAGAGAGAACATTTGAGCAACTGGGAAAAGAACTGGAGAGGAGAATGAAATGGAGGGGAACTGTGACTTTCTATACAGCAATGAATTACTTAATTCTTTTCTTAAGAAACTATTTTTTCAATGGATATTTCGTATGATGTAAAGCAAAATAAAACACTAAATTAACACTGGTTTTCACCAGTGTAGCATAGTTCACTTGAAGTTGCGTCAGTTTACACTAGCTAAGAAATATACTGCTTAACATGTGTATTCATTTTTCTTAGCCCTAATTAATAAATATTTGGATTAACTGAATAAAATAGTCTTCTCATCTGGTTAATAGGAGGGCTTTGTTTGCTCTAGTTGCTTACCTCTGGAGGAATCAAGATCTCCACATACACAGTTTCTGGTGTTCACCTAGTATTTAAAAACTGTCAGGGTGCACTCCCTTTCTACACCCTTGAGAAGCAATACACAGACCACAAACCCTGCACTGATTACAACTTCACCTGGCATAGACAAAAAGGTATTGTTTTTTCTTTGAATCTTACAGTTATGCATTTGGGTGATTCCAAATTAACCTTAGACTAAAAATAGGGAGCTCATCCTAAGGCTCAGTTAACGGTACTTCATCAATAGCAATTAAAAAATCTTGCAAATTTAATTTCCTCTGTTTTTCCTTCCTGTGGATTTGGTATGAAGCTCACTGAAGTCAGATTCCCACAGTTTTCCAGTTAGCAGATCAGAGAGGAAGAAGGAAGACATTGTTACTAATTCACGTATAAAACAATTCTTTAGTTTTCAAAAAGTCTTACTGAAATAATAGTAGCTATTTAAGAAATGCAAATCCCTGTGGTTTTACATCTTGACTAAACATTGATAAGCATTCTGTTTTTCTGAAGTTAGTTATTGTGTCCACTTTTATTTCCTTGAAATACAGAAAAAATTGGATGTACCTACTCAGGTTAAGATCAAGAATTACTTGGTGGTATTTGGTATTTTAGTTACTAAACTCTAGATAAAAGCAGTAGTATATATATTGCTTATATAGCCTGCAAAACAACAGGAGAGCAAAAAGAAATATACAAGCACTCTACCTATAATAGAACACGATTAGAGTACAATTATGTAGAAGTTATTTTAAATATTAGTGGGTGTTACGTTAGTAATGCTTCAAAACCTACACAGATTCATGAAGAGTCTTATTTTTTTCTCCTCTCAGTTATTCACCTATGGATTAATTACATTCTTCTAAATAGCAACCGTGATAATAACAATAATTCCTGAATAAGAAGTCAATATGCATGTTGTATTTTTCGCCAAGTATCATAGCTATTCAACAGAATTAATGCAGAAACAGAAAACTGTACTAAAATGTGCTTACATAAATGTAAGAATTTGAAACACTGTAATCCATACCATTTACCTTACAAAGAATGTGCAGTCTCAGAAGGTATGATTGAAAACTATTGTGTTTTCAGCTAACTCTGCACTCCAGTTTCTTCGTTTGCATGGTGAAGCTATGTTTATAGTAAAGAAACAGAAATCCCAGTGATACATTCTGCTTTTCCTTATTTTAAAGAAATTTAACAGCACAAAATACCAATAAAACTAGAACAAATGAGTACTTGCTTAACTCCTAACATATACATGAAAATAACTCAAAATCTAATATTTGTCCTGCTTTTTTTCAAATAGCTAGTCACTTAAGTATGAACAGATTTTACCAGTTGCATAGTTAAACCATACGTTCCAATCTAGTGACAGCCCAAATGTGCAGGGATATGTCTTTAACCAAGGGCAGAAAAGAATTACTTTACTTTAGTTAGCAAAATGTAAAGCTTCAGTTGACACAAAATTCATGTATAAAACAAGTATTTGTTTTCCTGCATAAGAATAAGATCAACTAGCAATGTATTTCATAGGTCAATTGTCTTATATCATTGCTTCTAAAATGCTTAGTCTGTCAAATAAAATACAAACAAACAAACAAAAAAAACCAACAAAACAGTTTTCAAAGCAGTTTTATATAAAGCCCTAAAGTTTGCTCAGTACTTTGAATATCAGAAACTGTACACAGATGCTGGAGTCTAATGGTCTGATCACCCATTAAGATCTTGAACTATTGGCTTCCCTGCACCAACCTGTGAGGCAGCCACTAGATTATTTCTTGAAAATTATCACTCCAGTTTAGACTCAACTATACCACTGCTGAAAATAAGTTTATAAAAGAAAGTGCATACTGCATATAAAGGAACTTGTACAGGGGATATGAGATCTGTTAAGACACCAATGCTTAGGTCAGTCTGAAAGTCAGCTCAACAAAATGCAAAATAAAATCTAAGCCCCAGGCTATCTCAGACATTAGAAACAGAAGTTTCTAAATGCAGCTATCAAAGGAGAAAAGAGAGACCTTAGAATATGAGTAATATGAATTCAGAGGTTTAGATATCCCTCCTGCTCCCCCTTTAACTTCTTGATTTCAAAACACAAGATACTGCAAAGAACACTGGTTATTTCTTCTTTTGTCTATTTCTCTCCAGCAGGAAGTGGACAGATTTTTTTAAAAATAAAGAATGTGAAAAAATGTCAGAAATTTGATGTCCAATTCTGGAAACCAAATTTGATGTATTTTGGATCAAATTCTGGCAGGTACTGAATGTGTAGCTGCCATGTTCACTTTTGCTGGTCTCATTCAAAAGCTCTCAACAGTGAGGAACCTGTTGGCTTGGCTGTTCCACTTATTATTCCTTTCTCAAGGAGGTATACAATCTGAACGAAATCCCAGAGAATTTTGGTTTAGTGTTTAAATTAAATTATGGGTTAACTTATGCCATCTAATTTTAAGTATCTATGAGAGAATAGACAGTACAAAACAAGCTGAGCAAGTATCAAGTGACATTGCAGGAGAAATTGCTATTATCTGGATAGCAATAATAATTTAATGCAATCCATTAAGCCCCAATATAATTTCACATCTTAAACCAGACTTGTAACACACTGGAGCCCCATTGTGAAGCACAACATATGCAGAAGAAACTAATTCATAAATGAAAAACAGAAGCTCATTTTGACAAAATAAAGGGAGAGAAGAGTATGAGAACTAGACTCTGTACCATTACTCAGGCTCAGCTGTAGCTGAGCTATAAAATTATCTGAAAAATAAAATATAGCTGAATACATATCCAAATGGTAGAATAAGGTCAGATACATAATGCCACTGTCCATGTGACAATAAAATATGAAGGTGAAGGGAAAAAAAACAATGCAAGCAGCAGGCAGCAGAAGGATAATATGTATCTTTAATGATATGTCTAATAGTAAAATATAGTACCTAAAACACAGGGATAACATTTACTCAGATTATTTATTCAATGTAAAATGAGCTGACATACGTATACTGTGACACTGGATTGGAGAGGGCAATGAGATTTGAGGTTAGAAACAGACTGGATAAAGAAAAAGCCTGGAACTAACATCTGTTTAAACAGGTAGAAACAGCAGAGCCTTAAGCAAGCTCTAGATAAATCCAGAAAACTGAAGCATCAATTATTTCAGTAATTTAAAACACAGGTCACATCAATCCTAGGCTGATATTTTTTTCCATGTATACTTACACAAAAGAAAGTAGAATTACTTTTGTCTCATTCTTTTCATTTATACGAACTATTTTAGAATCTCCTGTGTGATATATATTCTCTGTAGTATTTTCAGCAACACTGTTAGCCTGAAGGCCACAAGTTACAGGGGCAACAGTGATTTCCCTCCCTCCACCCAAATATACAGCAAGGATAAACTCATTAATTTAGAGTATTTAGTATTCACTACTGCCATGGAAATCTACAGAATACTTCTCTGGAGTGCATGGGAAAACCAGTACACTTTTGAGAAATGGACTTCACTTGAGGCAAGATCTTTTTATATAGATATTTGTGGATAAATAGGGCTGAAACAGCTTTAATTAGGCCTATCCTTCCTTTACAATAACTCATGAATAAAAATGAACTTTTTTTTCTTTGGTCTCCATGGCAACTTTCCCCTGTGAGACTTTTCAGAGTTTTTGTAGTAAGAATTTGTTACTCAAAGATGTACAGAATGGAAATCTTCAACTTTCACAATCCAGTTCTCAGTGCCAAGCTCCACGATTCCTGGTGGCATGTTTGACAAATAACAAAACAAATATTTTTAATATTAAACAAATAAAAATCAAACTATTTTCTACGTCAAAAAATGAAAAACTAAAATGTTCACCCCACAAGTCAACATTAATTGGAGATAATGACTAAGCGTTCTCTATACCTGGAGAGGCACTTGTAGATTAGAGTGCTTTCTTAAATAAGAGTACCTCCTTTAAGCAGTAATTTTTTAACTCTCCTACTGACTAGGTTTCTAAGGTCTTAACCCTGATTCTGTGACAAGAGCCTTTTGCTGATGATAATTCTTCACTCAAGAGCAGAAAACATTCTGTTCTACTTTCAATAATGTTTTACAACTTTTTTTTTTTTTTTCCCAGACATCCAAAAAGAGTAATTAAGCTTGAACAGTGGAGAAAGGATAGGTGATGAATACAGGTAACGATATTTATACAGAATTCAGATTTTCAGAACCTCAGTGCGCAAAGCACAGCCTGTTTGGTCCTCTTCACAACTAGATTCCTCAGGCCTCCTCTCTCATGCTCTAAGTCACTCTTCTTTCATGGACTCAAGCTACCCATTCTTTCCATTTAATGGAAAAATAATTAGTCTGTTGCAGGAAGAAAATTTGAGAGTGCTTCCAGACAGAAGAAAGTGCTCCATTTCCATTGCTCTGTGAGAGCTACTGCTAGCAAGAACTCAACGATTATGGTAGTGATGGTGGGAACTGCGATGGAGCTCCTTAAGAGGACAAAATCACTGATTAGTTGCAGACCTGAGGTAAAAGAGAAGACATTTGTACATGTACAGCTACATATAATAACTTGCTCTGCATGTTAGTTAATGATCCAGCTTTTTAATAGCTTGATGTTTATAAAACTAGCACAAGGCTGAGGGGGAAAGGAAAGCTGATACGGCACCACAGAAATGTACTCTCCCATGACAGAGCTGCAGAGCGTACACACAAACATCTATGTCTACTAGTAAGGGTGAGAGAGAGGTGACAAAAAAACCATCTTTCAAAACTCTCCAAATCAAAACCCTTAATGCTCAATATGCTGACATTTGCATACTGCAAAACCAAAAACCGTGCTAATACTGACCAGTAACTACAAAAGAGCTCAAAGTGAACCACTTTGGAAATGCTATAACAGAAAAGTCACTACCTCCTTTCAGCAGAGAGATTTTGAAGAAGTATCCATTGTTTGCTTCTACCAGAAGGTAGAGAGATCCCAACGGAACAGATTTCAAAGATTTTTCAGACAAAATTTACTCCAGATCCAAAGCAGTTGCACCTGTAACATGCCAGGCATGATATTTTACTCATGCTTCAGCATCATCACATGTTGTTCAGGGCAGCAGTCCAAATTTCAATTCTTGTAAGGGAAGAAAGTTCTTCTGAATGTCGGTCTTCATATATACTGTCACGTGCCTCCAGCTTCCTTCTGGAGCTCCTGGCATTTGACCCTTTGTATGACTGCAGGGGTTTAGAGGTCTTCCTCGCCTTTAATTTGATAACCTGGCTATAAGTAATGTCACTTCTGAACACTACCCCCTAAACAATATGATGCTCTTCGGTTAGTGGCAGAAGCATACATAAGTGTTATGGGGGACCAATAAGTGGCCATATTGCTATGCTTTTAAAGACAATGATTGAACTATATTTAAAATTATTGGTTTGATGTACTCAGGCCTACAGCATCTGTAACTCCTATTGAATTTCAACAGATGTGGTAGTTCAACACCTCTGAAGTAAGACTTTTATAATATTTTTTCCATTGTTTCTAAAGCCTCCTGAGAAGCTTGAAAGAGAAATCTATTTGAACTCTGGAGTGTTTTCTTTCACAACCCACATGTTCAGCTTTGTTACTGTTAGTAGCCTCATGAGCCTTTCTGTACTGATAATGATTCATATAATGATCTGGAGGAAAATGAAGTATTTTTAATAAAGGATCACACTGAGGTTATAGATAGATATAAGAAAAAAAAATTCAAATGGGAGTCTAGCATACTTGACAATGCCCCTTTAATTTACCCAGCTTTTAGAGATAAGCCAAGCACTGGATGCATTTATGGTAAAGGCAAAAGGATTAGAAATTTAAGTTGAATTCCTTATTCTCTAAAGACTTCTGGTTTGACCTTGGGCAAGTCACCTCACTTCTCTGTGCCCCCAGCCTATTTTAGCAGTTCTGTCTACTTAGGCTGTAAAATACTGAAGAGTAGTCTACACCTAAAATAAAACGCCCTCCTTTTAACTGTGCGCTTGGTCACTATTGTAACAGTAATGCTATAAACTCTTATTCAGTCAGTGAATAAGGTAGAAATTGAGAACAGCATTCATCTGAGAAACCAGTTTATGTACTGTCATTTTTATAGTAGCAGCACATCATCATGGCCTCTTTCTATCCAGCACAGCTGCTACACTTATTAGGCAAGCAAGCTGTAATCAGCCACTTAAAGTTGTCGGTACATCACAGTTGTGCTCAATTTATCTGTTTAAGTTCATTTCTGACTGTACTGGCCTCTTTCTCTCTCCCCTAAAACATTTGAGATGAAGGCTACAGATACATCAAACTGGCAATATTACATGTAATGTATTCAGTGATGAGATCAATGTATTCCATTTCAGTTTCCTTTGAAAAGCGAAAAGCCAGGATGCTGTGAGCTTGCCCATTACAGTTCTCTGGATCTTTCCCACTCAGTAGGAACAGAACTGGTGTATGTATGTGTCCCAGTTGAAAATATTTTGCATTTTCTTTGCTTTCATGTTAGTTAGAAAGTTAAACGGTCACAAGTGCTCTTTCCCATCATAGACCAGTTGTGGCTGATAACAGCATTTGGGCAGTATTGAGAGCTAAACTAATATCATTGCATTGTTAGCTCTTTAGATCCGATAACCGGATGTTTTGGTAAGCAGACAAAAGGAAACCTCCGTACTAACTGGCTGGTTCATGGGCTATCAGATTCTCCCCTTTGGAACTGTACCAGTAATACAGCATATTAGTAATAAAAGAGAGAAGAAAATCTTACACTTCTAACCTAAAGGTCAGATGCCTCTTACAATCTTTGTGTAGTAAAATAACTAGCTATCAGTCCTTCCATGACAGACTTGGGCACTGTGCAGTCCCAAACATAAACTCTCAAGACAGTTAAACATCTGTCACTTCTCAGTAAAAGGAGTTTTACCCTATCCCTGACTCAGACATTAAGTTTCTAAATAGGTATTTCAGCAATATCGGAAAGGTTTTAATTACATGTACTAGGATTCTTTTTTTCCAATTAACTTGAGTCTTTTTTCTGCACAGGGACACACCACCAAATATTTCAGTATCCAAGAAGATTTCTTCCGCTGTAAATTACGCCAAATAAACACAGTAACACTAGCCAGTGCACCTACCAAAGAATTCACATTAAAATAAAAAACAAAACATATACTGAAAAATTTTATGTATATACAACCTACAAACTCATTTTTCCCTGGAAGTAAACTATATATCTTCTGAAATACGTTCATTTACCTTTGGGATATTAATCCATTTGTATTATTTCTGACACATAAAACCACACAAGAAAAAACAAACAAAATTTCCACAGTTTGTGAGAAGTAGAACAGTTTTCAGGCAGGATAACCCAGGAGAGCCATTTCTGAATCTGGTAGGGTATTATCATTTTATTACCCATTTTTGATGCATATTTTTTTTCTGTCTATTTATCAAGTCATGTTTTTCTGTTTCCTAGTACTCTTTCAGTATTTTTCTTTTAAACCTACTTCAGTTGCTTTGGAACGTGGCAGAAAATAATAAAGAATGAATCAGAAAATATTGCCCTTAGAAGGGGTTGTTCAGTGCTACTTACCAATTTATTTTGGTGGTAGATATTATTATTTTTGCTAAGTTTCAAAACTGTTGCCTTATTGGGTCATTCCAAGGGTCCATGTTGCCTGTTGTCCCATTTCCAATGGCTGTTGACTGGAGATGATAAGCGCATTGCATTAAACAAAGTACTTGGTCATCCTACCCTTGAGTATTCTCCCAGTCTCCAACAATTTGAGGCTTAGATTTTTCCTTGAAATATGGTCTGAACATACTTCGAGGCTTCAAATTTGGAAGCAAATAAAAATGATTAGCATTAGGATTCTTTTAAATACATGAATATCAAGGTCGTTAAGTCTCCATTTTTGTTGCCTGTGACATGCTTTCTGAATCACAGAATGGTTGGAGTTGGAAGGGACCTCTGGAGATCGTTTAGTCCAACCTCCCTGCTCAAGCAGGGCCACCTAGAGCACGTTGCACAGGATTGCATCCA
>VXAL01018918.1:243232-262581 GCA_013399475.1 Chauna torquata
ATGTTCCTGAGAATTTGTGTGTCCTATTATTTCAGCTCAGGATGAAATATATAGACTCCCTCTTCCTTAAAACTCAGATAATTACATTAATACATTTAAGAGAATTGATTTTAATGCTGTCCACAATTGAAAAAAACTAAATCAGTATTTTCTTCAATTAAACTGGTTACTCATCTCTAACTTCACTTTATAGTACTTACAAATAACTTAGGTTCACTCAATAAAGCACCTATGCTGATGAAGCTGGTTGAATAAACCAAGTATATTCTAAGTTAAATTTTTTTTAAAAAATATTTTTTCCTCACAAAGAGCTACATAAATTTTCAGACTACTCTATGCATATAAATTATTTTAGCCCTTATTAAAATTCATCTATTTTCAAGAATGAACAGCCAGTGAACAGCATATGGCTGCAAGGAGAATCATCATATTTCTTAATTTGGTAACAAACAAACTAAAATTATTTTCTGATTTAGTCTGAGCAAGCATATTCAGTGTGAAGCAGGTATCACTTACATGCTTTCCATGGCCTACTCAGGCTAGCCTAAAGCTAGTACAAGTGCTCAACCTTCTGTTCTCACAGAGTCTTCTGGGCATACAAAACAGCAGAGCAATGACTGAAAAGCTATGATAATATATATATTCAAAAAGAATTTAAGTAAGCAGACTGTAAATAACAGATAGCCTTACTATTGTCAAAAAGGACCCACAGTAATAATGAATACAACTACTTGCAACGACTTCTAACCTCATCTGAAGGACACGGCTTTCAGTAGCATTTTGCCCCATGAAAACTCAATGAAAAAGCAGTGGCTAGACAGAAACTCAGAATAAATATCGATCTGTACTGACCATTGGTAGCACTTTCTGTAACATAGTTGTCTTTGCATGTTCCTTTTTCCCCTCTAGAAGTATCAACTTACCAAATCCTTGAAGAATTTGCAGGATCTGACTTGATCATTTCTTTATTACAGTTGGAGGGTACAGATGAAAACAGTTATGAATGCCAGTTATCAGAAAATGTTTTATCCAGATAGGTCTGGTCATAAAAAGAGAAAGTCAATGCAAGTGAGATAGCATGTACAAACATAAACGTGACGATTTGTTCAGTGTATCTAATGTATGTTAACATAGACCTGAAATATGAAAGATGAGTTTAATAAAAACCCCAAACAAAGACATGAGCATCCTGGGCTGCATTAGGAAGACTGTATCCAGCAGGACTATGAAAGTGATCGTTCCCCTCTCTTGATCACTTGTGAGGCCACATCTCAAGTACTGTGCCTAGTTTTGGGCTCCTCAGTAAGATGACAGACATAGAAACAGACTGGAGTGAGTCCAGTGGAAGACCACCAAGATGGCCAGGCCAGAGAACATGACACATGAGGAGCAGCAAAGAGATCTGGGTTAGTTCAGGAATGTGAAGAGAAGGCTCATGAAAGATAATCTTGTCATCCTCCTCTTCTCCACACTGTCCCCTGAGGTAGCTGAAGCCAGACTCTTCTCAGAGGTACACAGGAACAGAATTAGAGGGAATGGACACTGGCCGCAACTAGGATAAGCCCAATTGGCTACTCAGTAAAAGTTTTTCCCTAATGAAGGAGATCAAATGCTGCAATAGGTACCCAAAAAGCTTGGGAATTACTATCCTTAGAGACATTCAAAACTTGACTAGATGCGGCCTGAGCACTAGATATCCTTTGATCAAGTTATTTCAGGCAATTCTTGTGTAACAGATAAATTTCCCTTTGATCCAGCCTTCATGAAGATAGTAGCTGCAATGGGATCTGCATTTCAATTTCTGCCACCTACAGCAATATAATGAATGCTCTATTCTTGAGGTAGAAAAAAATTTAATTCCCCACATACATATATTTTTTACAACCCTCTTTGTTTTGTTTGAAATGACAAAGATAATATATGCCCATTGAAAATGCTTGATTTAACTAGATTCTTTCTATTAGCAGGGACTTATACAGTCCTTTCATTTTTAAGATGTCCCAAGTTCCATTAGGCTTTGATGCAATTTAGACATCCAGTTTACCTAAGAAATTGGGTGTCAGAGTAGGGGATAATTAGCAAATATTTGATTTCTGTTGCAGTTTCCCATGCAGTGAACACATTTAGTAATCACTGATCCTAGTTAAAATCCACTCTGTTGAGATGAAAAAAAATTTTAAAGGCAAAATTTTGGGGCATTCTACAAATTAAATCCAGTAGAAACAAAATTTGCGTATATTTAACTGCACATCCAAAGATGTATCTCAGAAAGCAAGAAAACGTGAGCATGTATAGGTAATGCAGGTATTTTAGAAGATAGCCACCTCATTTCACATATAGATTTTTAATTAGTAAAATACCATCTTTAAAAAACAGTGATAGGTACTTTATTTGTAGAACCAAACTTAGATGAAGCTTAACTTGTCGACCCAAACTTAGATGAAGCTTAACTTGTCTGTTCTAATTGTTACAGAAATGTTCCGTTTCTTCTCTCTAAAGTAAAATAGATGATCACATCCCTAGCTAACACCCTTTCATGGTTAATTAACATCCATTGACATTATAATGCTCCATGAAGAGAAAGACCTTTATGTTTCCAAAAAAGTCACTAAAACCACATTTGTTAGCTCCCTCACTTTTCTCATCTGTTCTTTATTTTCATGTGACCATTAAGGCCCTGGATGCAGCTTAGAGGCAGATGCAGTAGGCTGAACCACTACAAGGCTCTTCTCTTATCAGGTGGTGGGGAACAGACATCACACCAAGCACGACAACAGAACTTTGGGGTTGTGCTGGGTGTGGCTTCATCTACTTCAGAAGCACTGCCTGAGCAAATTGTAGTTCATTTGCTAATAAAACAAACCAACTCACAGCAAATTCTCTGAATATTCAGCAAAAAGATCTTTCATATTTAATATTGTTAAGTTATTCAAGCAATTAGTTTTCTTCATTTAGAAGTGATCTTTTTCCTAAAGTGACAGAAAATTCTGTGCTGTTATTACAAAAATACTGTTTAAACTTGAAAAAATTACAGACCAAATCAATTTAAACAAATCAGTTCACAAAAGTGTTCTAGATGAGCATTTTACCCTACTTACTAGATCTTTTTGGCATCTTATGTATTTTCTTGAGACAGAAAAGCATTCCTATTTCAAGATGAAGATTTAGTGATTAGTTAAGCATGTGCAAATCTTTCTCACTCTGAATGATGTATCTCTGTATCTAAGACTTGAAGACTAGCCTATATGTAAGATTCCATGTCTGAAATTTCTGATTACCAACAGTACACACATTCCTGTTCACTCTTCATTGTAGCCTGTAAGTCCAGTAAATATAGCGTTACTGTTAGCACCAGGATTCTGGGACTGCATTAATTCTGCAAGGTCTCAGACTTAGGACTTGTAAGACTTCACTTGGATTGACTTGACTGAAGCTTTTATTTTAACTTGTTTAGCTGCGATGGCAACTGTTTAATGACTAGGTGAATATTATCTCACTTGTTTTAGTTTTACCTCAGCATTGAGCAATTGAGTTGTATAATGCCTGCTGTTAAAGTAATTTTGATATTTATCTGTAATTAACAGATAGTAATAATAAGTAGTCTTCCCATGCAGAGTGAACTATGACTCTAGAAAAAAAAACACAGACTAGAAAAGTGTAGTGCTGGGTAATTGCAAAGGCCTTGAAAACACCAGCACAGGGTGAAGTCGCAAACCCTCAGTTGGATACATTTTTCATTGGTCAGTTATTAGTCATTAAAGAAAAGATGCCTTGGGAGCTAGGTAAAAGCAGTTTTAGGGATATTAAAGAACATGCATTCAATATAAGTAAAGTATACCACATAGGGCAAATTAGGTGGATCTGCAGACCAATGAAGAAAAAACAAGAACTGTACCGCTCTGGAAAACATAGAATAGCTCCCAGTAGACGCTACAGTGAGCAGGGAGAAGTTTATGTCCTCAACATCACGTCCTACTCCTCCTGGTGAAGATCTCTGATGATTTACTGTAATCCTCCCTCACTTACTGTGATGGAGACAAACAACTATGATTTTAAGACACAAAGGAGCATGGTCTCGGTCCATTCCCATCGATGCTACAAGTTTGAGAAGTGTGTCATTGTAACTAGCCTAATAATAGCCATTTGATGAGACTGCAAAGATTTTAATTAGCTTAACTAACACACACACACGTAGACATATAGATACTGATATACGTTTAGTGTGTGTTTCTTTTTTTCTTCCACAGAAATTGCACAGGGGTTTTCGTTTGTCATCCCCACTCTTGAAGCTGAGCTATAATTTGCATGTAACACCAGAAAAGCCATAGTTTAATTATGAATTACTGGCAAACCTGCCACAAACTGTTGATGTCTTCTGTATGCATTTTACCATACCCTGAAATTCAGATGCATGGATACTGCAGATTTAGTCCCCTGGACTGGAAATACTTAAATTCATTAATCATTTGAATCCAATTGTTTGAAAATGACTGGATGTATATCAAGTGGCTTTTTTTTTTTTTTTAAACTGAAAAAGCCCAATAAACAGGCAATGAATATGCAAAAAGGCGATTTCCAAAGAATGACAACTGAGGAAAAATAAAACAACAAATATTAATTTCAGTCATTTCACACTATCAACTATTGAAAGCAATATAAAAATGACAATGTCCTCCTTCCCTTCAAGTTTTCGACTGATGAAGCAAAATGTCAGTAGGTTTTGCACAACAGTTAAAGAAGTCGGCAAAAAAAAATCACAACAAAGAAATGTTAAGTCAAGTGTCATGAATTCATGAGAGTAAACATTCACTCTAACTACTAAATGTAAATGCACTGCAGCGAAAACATTACTAAACGAGGAGGAGACTAAGGACATCTATTTTAATCTATTTGCATACAACTATAATGAAGCTGTTTTTCATCAGATGAACAGTGTTCTGTTCGGGATTTTTAAACCTACAGTACTCCTAAAATCAGCAACTGAAGAATAGTCATCTCAAAACCTAAATCCAGATGGAAATAACGGATTTCTAAAGTTGTAGGTGAATTTTGTAGACCTAATACACTGCAGACACCTTAATAAGTACTTTCTGAAATCTACAGCTCAACTGCAATCATGAAACACCAGAATGTATTTAAAAGCTTTTCCATAGTGATAGAAATTGAGAAGATAAAATTCTCAACTATAAAGTAAAATTCTAATATTTGAGATTATGTCCAAATCATCCTTTAAAAAGCCCAACAGAAACAAATGAAAACTACATCAATTTAAATTGCAACAAGTAAGTTCAGTGTAAATTTCTTGAGACAAACAGACCTTCAAGGCTTTGTTTACACTTTATAAAGCATTTATAGAGATAACATTAAAAACTTTGAACTAGCTTTTAACATGAAGTGTTTACACAGCACCTATGCTGAAAGAATTCATGGCAATACTGTTTTTTTCCTATTACTATTCCTTATCACAGAAATCTAGATTTAAGAAAGTGGTAAAACCAAGAGGGTGCATGAATCCTGTTGTCATCTTCAATCAGCTTTATATGCTGTTTATAATTCACAATACTGCTAGCAGTGTGATGGATCCCTGACAAAATTCTTTGACAAAATGGGCAAGTCCTCATACCTATGCATGCCAGGCAACACAGATGCATCTGCATGGCCTTCCTCTATGGATTAACTTGGTGTCTCCTTCTGCTAAGAAGCCGCCTGTTTCACTAAGACAGAAACACATGGTGTCAGTCCAGCAGCTGCCGAGCATTTTCCTGATATTTGAATCAATTTATCATCAGTTAGAAAAAGAGAAACCTGAAGGAGATACCATCTGAAGTTAACACAGCAATAGTGAAAGTTGTGAAATTGAATTATGTATGAAACTAGCATAGAAGAAAACAAATCCAGTTTGTTGCTGCTTTCTTCTCTTAGGACTGAGTTCATTTACTAATTTATTGAAGAAACGAAACCTACAAAAACAAAAAAAGAACCAATAGCAATTTTCACCTTTCCCCTACTTGAAAGAGACCCACAGAAGGCTTGAAGTGAAGAAAGGGTGAAAATCCCCTTGAAGACTGCTGACAGTTTCTTATAAAGACTAACATTTCAATATAGAAATAGCATAAGCACAGCCTACAAAAAAATGCATTTGAGAGAGCTGCCTCAGTAACATGGGTCCCAATACAGTTTTAGAAACCTAAGTGAAAGAGACCAGAGACCGCTGAAGCAGAACTTGGTCTTGTTGAATACCAAGCGCCAAGCAAGTAGCTGAACAATACACTGCCACGCTAGATGCGAATTTGAACACTCGAGAAGGAGAAAGGTACAGAAAGTTTATAAGGTCATTGCTACATGATTGCTGTAAACTACAAGAAGCTGAATACCACTGATGCAAGACGGAAAGGTTACAAACAACTGGCCCAAGGCTAAAAATGAAAAAGTAATAGCTCAAAGGCTAACCTGGCACACGACAGAAGGTTACTACTGTAAATCAAAAGCAGGTGTCTCTAGGAAAGGAAAGGGGAGTACTAATGAAAGAAATGTGAAGCCTGAACACTAAGCATACAACACACACACAGGAAGATTTTTATGGTGACCTGATTTACTGGTGGAATAACATATCATCTTGCTGAACATATTTCTGTTTAAAACTGATACAAATGATACCAGAATCAAGCCCACAGGGCAAACAGATCACACACCCTGAAAGAGCTAGTGTGTTACAAAATATGCAAATCTTGTCTCAAGGGAGATGAGTAAAAAGTAAGCATGTTTCCCTAAGGGAGAGTATCATTTTTTATTTCAGTAACTTCAAATACCTATAACAGTAAGTTGAACAGTACCTGAGAAATGACTAAGTTATTAATTCCTTATAATGCATTAGACTGATTAAAATGGCTTAGGCATGAATCCTCCATCCTAGCAGGCTGTTTTAGAAGCAGAGGTCAGAGTCAGACAGGAGACGCATACATGGTGAATATGTCTTAAATGGAAGGAAGCATCAGCTAGCATCGTCGTGGGGTGAAAATAAAAGCCTATCAGGCTGTTCTGTTTCTAGCCTTATTATTGTGGATTTATAACTGTATGGCTATTGGAATGGGCTGACTGCTTTATTAACAAAGAAATTCCTCTTGGAAAATTTTTATTCATTTTAATTTTTATTCATTTTGCAGAATTTAAGAAAGTGAGAGACTAGAAGTCTGATTGGTGTAGTCCCTAAAATTAACCCAGTAATTCCTGTATAAAATGTCTGACAGCTTAGCCTATGCTAAAGTAATTTAGTATGTATTTAGAGAAATTAGAAGATGAAAAAGGGCAGTATAGTCTAGGCAAATCAGGTATCTTACTCTCCCTTGCTCACAAATAGTTCCTTGAGTTATAGGCTCGCCAACCAATGACCAAAATCAAATCATTTACTGGAGTCACCTAAATTTTGAGAATAAAAAATTGAACAAGGATAATAGATGATGCATTTCTTGCTGCACATAGACAACAGTTTGTTATATACAACAGAGTTAAAAAGAAGGATTTCATGAGTTTGCTCTGAGCAAAATTACAATCCTTTCTCCTTCTAGGAACTACAGTAAAATATATAGGAAAGATCCACTGATGAAAAGGACTACAGGATTACATTTAATATTTTTATTCTTTTTGCACACTTAATTTAAGCTATCATCTGAGTCATTGGGGGTATTAAAATATGGCAGTCTGAGGTGGCCATGTAAGTGGGATTCTGAATGTGTACAAATGTTTAGGCACAAAGTACCTTTTACGAGTAATTCTGATATTCATTGTTTCCTAGAGTCTTTAATATATCTTAAGGCACAGACAGATTGTCAAGCTTCTCTGCGTCAGCTGAACAGTGGAAACTGCATATGATCTCTTAAACTGAGGCAAGCACAAGGTATTGCATCTTAGTTTAATCCTTTTCATCAAAAGCTGTACCAAGTCATCCAGAAACATCCATACAAACATCAACAGTTGTTCTTTAAATATAAGAGGCCATTGTGGAAATAGGTACATAAGAACAGTTTGTGCTGAGTCAGCTTTGCATTAAGCTAACACTCACCGAATATCTTTAGAATGGTAAAAACAAAACCAGGAAGTCAAGTCAGCGAGGGAAGATCAAGATCTGCAAAACTGGGCACAGGTATGCCTACAATATAGCTAAAGCAAGTTCAAGCCCGTGGTCCATAAATGCAGCTCCCAAGCGTGTGGAAGCCCCAGATTAGGCTTCTCACAACTGTCTTACCATTTAGCTGTTTTTTCGAAGAAGACTGACCCAAGGTAACACAGCATTATATGAAATATGACCTTGAACATAGACAGCCAAATCCACAGGAGAAGGTGAAAGAAGCTGCAGATCAAGGTGTTGAACTCAAGACCTTGATCCAGACTATCCCCACCAGACTGCATGTAACTTGTTAGCTAGACAGTTGGCTTGGAAAGTTTCCTGAGTGTTGGTGCATCTGCATTACAGCTTGGAATGTTCTTAACTTAAACATCCCTGATTCTTACACAAGTTTACTTTGCTGTAGGTGATATGCGCCATGCCTATCTAATCTCTACATTGGTTGCTACTGTAGAAGGTTTGGAAAGATATCCAAAAGTAATTTCTGCCTGTTAGGGAAAAAATAATGCTCCATCCGTCAAGCTTTCTTCTATCATTCTTTATATATGGTTCATACAGACAAATGGAATTTCTTTCCTTATTTTTAGTATGTAACTGAATATTGGGATTGCAGAAAAATCCCAAGCACAAATACAGCTTGGGCGATGAGTGGACAGAGCAGCCTTGTGGAGAAGGGCTTGGGAGTGCTGGTTGATGAAAGCCTCAACATGAGCCAGCAATGTGCGCTTGCAGCCCAGAAAGCCAACTGTATCTGTTGCTGTTTAGTCTAGAAAAGAGAAGGCTCCAAGGAGACCTTATAGCAGCCTTCCAGTACTTAAAGGGGGCCTACAGGAAAGCTGGGGAGGGAACTCTTTATCAGGGAGTGTAGCGACAGGACAAGGGGTAAGGTTTTAAACCATAAATCTACCTCAAAGAGGGTAAATTAGATCTAAGAAAGAAATTCTTCACTATTCGCCTTCTATTCCTCACCTTCACAGAGTGGTGAGGGCAGTGGAACAGGTGCCCAGAGAAGTTATTGATGCCCCATCCCTGGAGGTGTTCAAGGCCAGGCTGGATGGGGCTTTGAGCAACCTGGTCTAGTGGGAGGTGTCCCTGCCCAGGGCAGGGTGTTGGAACTAGATGAGCTTTAAGGTTCCTTCCAACCCAAACCATTCTATGGTTCTATGATTCTATGAAAAATGGTCTGCAAAGCCTGAAGACTTTGGAACAGAATTACAAGTACTAGGGATGCACAAAGTATTATAATGAAAACTATATAAATCATTAAAGAAATTCTGATATGTCAGCTGTGAGCAACTCAATGACCTTGTAAATTCGGAGTCAATTTTAAAACACATAAAACAGATCAGGACAAGTCAACACCGGCAAAATACGAACAAAACTTCCCAATTCCCAGAATCCAATATAGTTGTGTATACTTATATGCTAGAACTTGACCACTAATCAGAACTACACTACACTGTTCATCTAAATTTCCCCAGAACATACACTTCGACCATGTGGAAAGTTACAAGTCTGTTAGACACTTCACACTACGAAGCTCCTCTTTTCTTTATTCTTCCACCTAGGATCCATATAATGATAGGTTCTCAGCTCACAAGGATATTCTAGCAGTTAGCAATTGGAAAGTATCGAAGCATCCTAGCTAGACTATTAGCATTGTTGTACAACACAGGATGTGGAGTCAGGTTCCAGAACGGGCCAGATACATGAGCCCCCTCCAGCTGCTTTCCACTGCTTTGGTAATGGAAAGCAGCCTAAAACCCACTTTAGCTGAACATTTAATCTGGGTCTATGGTTATTTTGCACTGTCTGACAAGCACAAAGCAGCTGGAGCCTACTAACAAATCTGGCTTTCTATTTATATATTCTGGTAGTGAGGGATTAATTTTCAGACCATATGCAATTGCTTACTGGTGAGAAAGGTTTTTATACTTTCAACATAGATATTATGCAATATAACATTTTAAGAGGGTGTAATACTACAAGCTGTGAGCGATTTCAAATCAGACACACAGTGGTATAAAGTCAAGCACTTTCCTTTTCTAATTTAAAATTGTTTTCTCATACAATAAATTATACTTTATCCTTGAAGGGTTTTCTTTCTTTCTTTCATTTGTGGAAAGACCAGATGGGTCTCACAGGTCATTCACAGTTATAAAAGAAACAACATCAAAACAAACAAACAAACAAACCTTTTCAGAGGTGAGATATCTTGTATTCTTTACTGGAAAAAAAAAAAATTATTTGCTTGGATGAAAACCTTTTGTATTCCAGTGTAATTGTTAATATCTGTGGGGTGTCCTGGAAAATGAGATGCTTTGTATCAAAGAATTATAACTTAACCCTGTGCATAAAATCTAAATAAATAAATTGGAGCAGACCATAAGGTATCATGCAGGGAGGAGATACAAGGAATACAGCTGTGAAATCAGTGAAAAAATCTCAAGTGATAACAAGTGGACAAAATGAAATTATTTCACAGTGGGATTGGGGTGATCTGCTTATATTTTGTTGTTGTTGTTTTGCTGTTGATAAAAAAGAAAGATGGGGAGAGAGGTTTTCTCTGGACATTATGTTTTATAAAGAATCTTAAACTGCTGTTGCAGTAAAAATATTTGCTGCTGGAAAAGTCAATCAAAGATGGCTTATTTTTCTCAGGCTGAAAAGATCACTTTTCTTGTATAGTTTTCTAAAATAAGAACCTTGATAAATTATTTTACATACACTAGAAGGGCATATGAGCAAAAAGGATTACAGTCTTAGGAACAGCCTAAATAAAGCATTTTATGAAGGGGTGAGTTTTCACCCCCTGGTCTGAAGAAGACACCTATAGACATGGTGAAAACATGACTAGAAGAAATGCATTTACAAGTAAGATGGATGTACATATTCTTTAAAGAATATTAAGAAAATTCAGCATGACATTTGACTGTGAGAACTAAATTGCTTACACTTTCAGCAGAATATAGAAAGAATGTGATGAAACTATCGTAATTCATCACTATTACTGAAAAATAGGTCCCTTTTATAGGACCTACGCTACCACTGGCTCCAGGGCTTTCAGCTATGCAAAATTTTTCCTCAGAGAATGAAGGTGCATAGGAACATTCCCACTGGCATAGGACATGGAGACAGCTGTCGGTGTTGCGAGGCTGATTTTTATCAGCCTTGGCACAGACCTGCTTAACCTCAGCTTCTGCAGATCAGAGAGCTCCAGGCAACAGAAACCTACCATTCAGGATCACACTGCACCACCTCTGCATCGACTCTGGAATTAGATGAATTGTGTCCACTGAAGTACCTCATTCAGGTGATTTGCTGTAAATTAAACCTATGTGTCTACATTCTAAATAGTGCATTTCATCAGATGAATCCCACACATGGTAGGACTCTGGTAGATGTGGCATAAGAAGGAATGTAAAAGAATTGCAAGAGAAAATGACTTTCTAGAAAAATGATCAGTGAATACAAGGAGACATGAGCTTCAAGGCTAGCACCTATAGCAAAACAAGTGAAATACTTTAATGTGACAGATGTCATGCAGATAAGCAAGATCTTTTGAATGTAAATAAACAAATAAATAAATTCTGTAAGAACTTTGATCTGATGCTACAAAGTTCAGAAGGCAGGAAGGGCCATGATTTAGCTTCAAGTGTCTACACAGAGCAATGTATATGATTGTTCAGGGATTCAAAACTTTACGGTGTTCCGCAGGTATTCTGCCTTTTCTTTCCATTTGCTTTCACATAATTTCTAGTGATTAGTACAAGTTAAACTCAGGCTAGTAATGCCAAGCATGAATCAGTATCTCTTGCATTTCATTTCAGCCTTACAAGACCATAAAACTCCCGATTTTTGCCTGGGAGACCAAGCTTACATATGGGAATCGTGTGATCGGAAACTTCATGTCTGCCTTCAAAATGTTCTTCAGACTCAATGCCACTATACCCATCTAAAAATAGTCTGGATGCTCACAGATGTTCACATGACTACTACTTTTCCAAATTTTTTTTTTTTTAAACAAAATGAAAGTCATCCTTCTGCATAAGGATCTGTTATTCCTCTAAGTCTATAAAATAAGTTTTAATTGGGATATAACAATTGTGTTGACCTTCACTGGCAGATTTCACCAGTTAGATATTCAAAATGGCAAACAGACAAAATATTTACTGTGACTGTGAAGGTAACATGATATGATTAATCCAGTGAAGGTCTGGTAGTCAGAAGACAAGCATGTATTTGTTCCTTTACAGCATATTGAAAAGATAGCTTCTAATGCTTAGAAACACAAAATACCCTTCAAGCTGAATTTGAGAGATTACAGGATAGGGTAAAGATGACTTTACTTATTTCCTCCAATACATATTTCCCCTTTGACTCTTTCATCTTCAAAACGCCAGTGCTATAAATATACTTTGGTTGCTACATTAATAGTTGTATAAAACTTTTCACTTACATTTCATTCAACATTTTCCAAAAGAAACTAGCTGTCTATGGATTAGATCCAAAGCCCATTGATGTCAGAAAGTCTTCAGTGGGTTTTGCCTCAGGACTTGAGTGCATGGAAAAGCTCATGACAGTACCTGTCAAGAGTAATTTGAAAGAAAGATTAATATTTGCAGGCTAGAAACAACAACTGAGAACCAGTAGTTCGACCTCCTTCCATTGAACCTCACTCAGACATGTCTGCATCAAACACATGACCTTGTGGTTAAAATTACAGCACACCTTTTGGAAGCTATCCAGCCATCCTGCAAATACAACATGAAGAGTCCAAGATCTCACTTGATAAATGACTCCAATCATTAATTGCCTTTGTTGTTAATTGCCTAAAAAAAAGTAGAAGTTGCACATTATTTTCCATTTCATTTGGCTTCACTATTGGAAATTACGTAATGCTTTTGTCTGATATATTAAAGAGCCCTCTACTGCCAAAAATATTCTTCCTGTGTACGTACTTGCAGAACACAATTGAGTTTAACTTTCTCTACAATAAGCTAAATGGACTGCAGTAGAAAGACGATGTCCTCGTCACAGAAGGAAGAATGAAACCATCTGCCACAAATAATTTGTACCAGAACAGCTGGAAAGCTTATCCTTACCACTCAACACTGCACATAAGCTCCTGTGAACCAACGCAGGATCACATGCAGTCATGCAAAAGGGAATACTAACAGCAATTGTGGTGTGGGTTTTTTTTGTCTGTTTGTTTTTCCCCAAGTTAAGCAGCTATATGCTACAAGGAGTAAACCCACAAAAACTAAAGGCATTGAGGCCTTACTCTGACTACATTCGAGATGTAAATATCAATAATACATCCACATATACATGTTGTGGTGGTTTTACCCAGCTAAGCAGCAGAACTCCACCACAACCGCTCTCTCACTCCCCCTCCTCAGAAGATGAGGGGGAGAAAATACGATGAAAAAAAAAGCTCAAGGGTTGAGATAAGGATAATTTAATTAAAGGGAAAAAGAGAAAAAAGGAAAAAAAAATACAAGCAAAGGCTGCATGGAAGCAAAGAGTGAGAAGAAAAATTCTCTACTTCCTGTCAACGAGCAGTGTCCGGCCACGTCCTGGGAAGCAGGGCCTCAATACGCGTAGCGGTTGTTCGGGAGGACAGACGTCTTCATAACGAGAGCCCCCCTTCTCCTTCCCTTTCCCAGTCACTACTGCTGAGCGTGACACCACATGGCATGGAATAGCCCTTTGGCCGGTTCAGGTCAGCTGCCCTGGTGATGTCCCCTCTCAGCTGCTGCCCACCCCCAGCCCACCGGGTTTGGGGGTCTGGAGGGTCTGGGTGCCGTGCCAGCACGGCTCAGCCACAGACACAGCACTGGGGTGGTATCGGTGCTGGTCTAGCTACAAGTGCAGAGCACAGCGCAGTGTGGGCTGCTGTGGGGAAAGGTAACTCCATCCCGGCCAGACCAAATACACATGTACATATACACACATGCATCTCCATATATACAAAATTAAGCTTTCATTACTGAGTTCAAAAGTTGAGCAGACAGAAAAATCCTGGGTGTCAACATTTCAGTACTAAAATTATTTCTATCTATGAAGGAAAGTGAAAGTCAGTTTCAATATAACATCCTGTCACAAATATCTTCCTTGGTTCTAGAAGAGTATTATTGCACAATGAAGTAGCAATTGCAATACAATGTGCCATAGTGTTTTACCATTTTGTTAGCAAATCAAATTTTTTAGAAGCTAGATATTTTTAGAAAAATAGCAATCCTTGGGCCATTTATATGCCATCACATTAAAATTGTATTTAAAGTAATGCATACATCATGTGACAAAGAACAAAAATATTTTTGGACAAAGAACATGGCTATAGTTAGATTTGATTCCTGAGGACAAAGTGAGTTTTTACAAGTGACAAATATTCACTCTTCTTTTACTAGTCCAACATTATTTCTGGCACATTAAATACCAATAAGAATAAGCAGAATAATCTAGCTATAACCATTACCTTTATTTTGGTGCTATGAAAAAAAATGTTGCTAATTGCCTTTTTAACACCAATTGTATAAGCAGCTATGAAGATAACACTAATTCTTATGTTTTGTTTATGTTAAAATAAGTATGTCATAATAAACAATTACTAAGCAAATATTTATCATCCTAGCTTCTTTGTGCACCAAACATTCATTTCTAGTAATATAGCCACAGAAAAAAATATCTGTAGTTTGCAAGAAAAACAACCATTTAATCATAAAACAGCTAACAGGGTGTTATTGGAGTAATTTACTCAATTGATTTATGAAGGTGTTGCAGAGTATTTGATATTTATCCAAAGAATGTAAGAGATTAAAGCAGAATTTTTGGATGTGAATGGCCTTTTCAATCTTTTTTATACATTTTGATAAATGAGTAATTAAATTTACCACTATAACATGCCTTTGTTATTTTATTATTATTTTTGTGTCAAGCAAAGGTGAAGGAAAATTAGACAAGTTTGCTAAAGTATTTCCTGATCAGATTTTTTCCTTTCCAATAAATTTAAAAATTCTAGAAAGAAGAGGAAATAGTTTATTTGAATGGGCATTATGCACCAGGAATCCATCTCAATCAATTATCCATGATGCTTCAAAAATGGACTTTATCCAATGTGTACGTTTGCTATACTAGCAAAGTAGATACATGCTTGCTGAATTTTTCCTGTCTAGGTATATAGGATGATCCCTCCAGGATACAGACAGGAGGACACCTATGTATTGATTAGTGTTAGAAAAGGCATCTGAAGCAAGATGAACCCTTAACCAAGCTCCAGCTATTTAAATTCTTGTACACAGATTTTAAACATGTTGAACAAACCAGATATGAAAATGCATTTTATATCCTCATGATAACTATCTGACTGTGAATTTAACTGCCAAAATTAATTGAAATGGCTTTTTTATGTAAGCAATATATCAAACTGTTGAATCTGCTTATTATGAAAGCATCGGCACATTAACTGTTTTAAATAAGTATTTCTGAGATAATTTAAAAATAAGGAAACTGTTCACTACCTTGCTATTTTCACATTTCAGACACAAAGCAACTGACCAAGAGTTCAATGTTATGCTTTACCAGACACCCCCCAGCCCTGAATACCTGAGCTGTGTCAACACAAGTCATTGTAAAATAGAAATATATCTCAAAATTAATATTCTGTGAAACTGCTTTTAGACAGTAGCAGTATAGACTTGTAGTTCATTAGTCCACAAGCAAGGAAGACATTAAGAATTTAAAGCCACTGATGATTTTTTGCTTTAAGATGAATAGATGTGGCATAGAAAAAATGTCATTTTTCTTCTTTTTGTTGTTAGAATGGAAAATGGCTTGTTTGAGAAAGACAGAAGTTGACCCTTAATCTTTGGGGCATGGAGGATTCTTTTTATTACTTATAATGATTCCCCCCTTCCCATCACCTCTTCTTATGAATGAGAATTTTGGACAACTCCATTACAGAAATAGATAATTATCTAGGTTTTACAGTCTGAACATAATACTAGTGTATAGGAAGGTCACTGTCACCTTAGCTCCCAGTTTGCTCAGGGCAAAATACAGCTTTGGGCAAAAATTCCTGAAAGCGTCAAAAGCATCAACTACCTTCTATCCAAAACTTCAAATAGGGACATAATTATGCATTTAAATAATATCAGCTTTGTGGAGATACTAAAGAGGGGCACATTTAACTTATAACTGTTCAAGAGATGTACAACTTTGTCACACTGCTGTGATCTTCTTCCTTATAAAACGATTTGTTTTCAGTATCACAAAGCATGGCCAAAGGTTAGACGTGCAAATTGTAAGTTTCTTGTCTTCCTTCATACAGATTCCATACTTCTTTCACGAGTACAACCCTACACATTTGGCTATCTACCAGAACTGAAGGAATCCAGATTGTGAGAATTGGGAGACTGACTGTCAGGGCTGTTTGGAAAATAGCTGCTCTTCTTCCTGTTCTTTGTGTTACCTAATATACCTTAGTCTAACAAGTTCATAAACAACTCCTTCTCCTCTTTCCAGAGGTGTGAACTTGGGAGAAACAACACCCATTGAGTACGTTAAAAAGCACCAGTAAGCTCCTTTCTGCCCAGAGTTTCATCCATTACAGCCTCAAATCCTCCTGTTTTCGGATATTGATTCCTTGTGTAAGAACTTGCAAGTGGTCAGCAGAACTTCTTTACTACATTACAGCTAAACTGAATGAAAAAGGTTCGTCTGCAGTCAGTTTGATACTAACTGCCATGTGTCTGTGAAGCGTCATTGACCACAACTTCCACATACCGCAGAAATACCACTGTGCATTATGGGAGACGTATTCTATTTGACAAGCACACCCATGTGATCAAAACAACTATTTAGAGAAAGAGTCCTCAAGTCTAATTGCCTCTTAAGATGCGCTCTGTATCCCTGCCAGAAACACTTTGTCATCATGAGTCTAGCATCCAGTGTAAAAAGATTATCTGAGAGGAAAGCACTAAAATCCTGAACGTTTTTCTAGAGCAGCATTTTGAACTCTCAACAGATGTCACTAATGCACCTGATTTATGGTAACATGCACTTTTACATTTTGTCATTCATATTGAGTTTCCATTTGACACTCTCTAATGGGTAATCAAGGTCAACTAAAGCATAATCAATTAGTCTGCATTAAGTGGTGCCCAGAACTACATTTTTCTTGTGATTTCCTACATATCCATGTACTGTACATCTTCTAACTTTCCCTGGAGCCCCCCTCAAGCATGTTGCTTCGGAGTAATTATAATGAGTTAGGATGTCTTTGTTCAATGATATTCCACCAAATTATTCTCCAGCAGCAGAGGCAAAATCTATCAAAAATATCATTCGTTCTCTTACAGTCACATTGACAGTAATATTATAAAAGATATCTTCACAGTCAGAATGGCTGGTAGGAAGATGGGCAAAAAAATTCCCATCTCACAGAATGCTACTAAAAAGGAAAAAAGCAAAGAGGAAAAGAGGATATGTGCTTCAGCTGCAGCCGCTGCAGTTTCTTCTCGGTTTCTCCCTGCATACACCTGCTGGCGAGGGTGGGCTTTCTCTCTAACTGTAGACGTTAGGCCATGGACATCAGGCCATAGACTGAAGAAAGAAAAAAGCTCTTTCCTACCTTACAAAGGTCTGACTAAACCTCTGTTGGATAAACTCATTTACAATTAAGGTATTTGCTCTACCATGTCATGCTTTTTCACTTCCCTTCCCTACCTACCCCTAACTATCTTACCCCTAGTTATCCCTAGCCTCGCCATTAACTTTGGGAGAATTGTGAATTTCTTTTCGAGTCTTTTAAGAATCACAGTTGAACTTCACACAAGTCTGAGAAAACTTTGGAAAGTCCTAATTGCAAAAGTCTCTGCAGTGTTGAGAAAGCATTCTAGTCATCATTGTCAGCTTTCTAAAAATACAAGAGAAAACCATAGCTAACTTACCACTGCCTTATTTTTTTTTCTGAACAAACAACCCAGATTGCACTATGCAATCTGTGTGTTTTCATCCTTCTCTTAATGAGTGATGGATATAACCAGAAACTTGGTTCTGTCATGAGGATATAACTTTGCCCTCCAGTATATTGAGTGCTGCTCTCCGTTTGGGGTTAGCCAAGTATGCCTTTGGTCTCATTGTCCAGGTCATTAATGTAAATACTAAATGGGACTGATCACAGGGTGTGCCCAAGAGACAGCACTAGAAACTGACTGCCAGCTGGAACTTGCGTCATCGATTATAACTCCTTGAGCCCACTGGTCCACTCAATTTTACAGTCACCTGTTTATCCATTTAAATAGTTCATATCTCAGCAATTTTGCTATCAGGATGTAATGGGAAAGCATGTCAAAAGCCATGCTGAAGACAAGGTAAACAACATGCACTCCTCTCCCTTTGCCCACGCAACTGATAATCTCATCACAAAAGCAATCTGCAGTCAGCTACAACTTGCCTTTATTAAATCTGTGCTGACTGTTCACAGTCACTTTGTCCTTCGTGTGCCTGGACATGGCTCTTGCAGGATGCTTTTTTGAAGATGAGCGTGAGGTTTACCTATTTTCAGCAACAAGGAACCTCTCCCTTGCCACAACCTTTCAAAAATAATAGAAAGAAGCCTTGCAATGACATCAGCCTGCTTCTCCACATGCTTGAAGGCATCCCACTGGGGTGCAGCTAGGCACAGGGACCTGGAAACATGGGAGTTACATTACTGGAAGAATCCATGGCTGTGGCATTGAACACCTCAGCCTTTTCAGCGTTGTCATTACATCTACTGCCCCACTGAGCAGAAAGCCCACAGGTTCCTTGGTCTTTATTTTGCTGCCAGTTTCCAGGAATATCTTCATTCTAATGGTGCTCCCGTTTGACTCAGTAAAGCAGTATTGACTTGTGTAGACAGCAGTAACAACTTTGGAATGACCAGCAGTCACTTTCCTAGAAATCTCACTCTACAAGTGCAGAAACAGCATGCTAACATGAGACCTTTCAAAGAAAAGCATGCAACTAACAGTCTCCGAATGCCTGACACCCAAAGGTAGTCTAAGACTCTAGTTTAAGGGCTTCATACAAGTAGACTATTATTTATTTTGTTGCCATGGAGACATATACTGCTGAGACACTGATGGCAAATGTCATGAAGCTAATGAAAATCGTCCATGGAAAGGATGTACTTGTTCATTTTGATGAGATGGGTTAGAGTATTTTGATTTTTGCCACCCAC
>VXAL01018919.1:20649-61590 GCA_013399475.1 Chauna torquata
CTCTCTGGTGACAGCGACAGGACCCGAGGGAACGGCATGGAGTTGTGACAGGGGAGGTTCAGGCTGGGTGTTAGGAAAAGGTTCTTCACCGAGAGGGTGGTCAGGCACTGGAACAGGCTCCCCAGGGAAGTGGTCACAGCACCGAGCCTGCTGGAGCTCAAGAAGTGTTTGGACAATGTTTTCAGACACAGGGTCTGATTTTTGGGTGGTCCTGTGTGGTGCCAGGAGTTGGACTTGATGATCCTTGTGGGTCCCTTCCAACTCAGAATATTCCATGATTCTATGATTCTATGATCAGACTTTCAGTGACTGGTAAATCTGTTAGGGGTCCTACCCCTTGTTAAGCAACGCACACTGTTCCCAAGTTGTCTTTCCTAGAAATCAATGGGAAGTTGTGCTTACAGATGGATAGCACAGTATGGCCAATAGCCATGAAGGCCAATATATTGATTCATTTGTACAGATTTGCTGAGAAAATCATGGAAAGGGTAGCCTTAACAAAATAAAAAGAGCTTAATAGTTTTGTTTCTGCACAAGTGGGCAGTGCTTTGGAGACATACTGCAGATTCTTTGTTGCAATTACTTGTTTCATAAAACAAATGTTTCTGTGGTATTACCGGCTTGCTCTTAAGACTGTTAGAAGAGATGTAGGTATTCAGTCATAGGTCAAGTCATAGAGAATATGCCCAATAGATGAATATGCTGAAGATGTTAGAGAGATGATATCAAGGATTAACTGATCAACTCTATTCCATTTGTATTACTTCTAGAATTTCCGATAAAGAAAAACATTAATAAAAAGCAAGACTATACATTTTTCTCTCATGTATAATTATCGTAGAACTGTTTAAGATTCCTTATATTACTAACAGTATAAAGACAACAAAAGCAGGCCTGTCTCTTAATCAGCATTATTAGGGGAAATACAACTTCCTCAAAGAAAGCAATTATAGAGATAGACATAATCATCATGCTGTCATATTTGTCTTTCAAAACTGTCATTTCTGTGCAACACAACTACGTATCTCTGGGAAAATGGAAGCTGGATGTTTGGGAAAAAGAGTTTGGTGGAGATAGATTCTCTCCTCCCCATATAATTTCTACTTAGTTTATTGTGTCTGGCTATTTGCCAAATCAAAAACATTTAAAGTGAAGAATCCTTTTACTTTGCCTATGTGAAGTAAAATACGAACAAAAAATAATTTTGGTAATTTAAATAAAGTAGACATGCAAAAAATGACTGAGGTGTTCCATCTTTTGGAAAATTACTTTGAAAGGCAGAAGTTATACACTAGAGAAAAGGAAAATGTGACCTAGATATTCAAAAATCACTTTACTTTGTTCATTCATTATCAGTTTAGCAGGCTTGACAACACTTTTTCATGTGGTCAAATTTTGATTTGTATTGAAAGTGAAAATCAATTTACTTTGTGATGGGCATTAGTTTCAGTAGAGCAAATGTAAAAGCTTCACACCTTTCATTGATGCCTAAATTAGACCAAATTAAAGGACTTGATATGCTTGATTGAGTGGTTATATGCCCCTTGTCAATATTACTGTAACAAGCCATACTGAAAATCATGAATTAGTAACGCTGGAAGAACATAGGGAAATTGCTGGAAGATATTTGGGATAATGGTATTTTGTAATGGCATAGCAATAGGTGTGGCAAATCATGAGAATCACATGCAATTGTGCTTAATCTACGTTTAGAGCTTTTACCCAAATTTCCATAAATATCAAAAGGAATGCTAGAGGAAAAGGCAAGGTAAAAATAACGAAAATTCCATGTCAGAGTGATCATATTTGACTAATCAGAACTTATGCAGACAAACAGCAGCTCCAAATAACTCATTCCCTGAACAAAACTGAGATGCTGACATCATCACCTAGGCCCTTAAGCTGTGCAACATTACAGTGAGTGAGATAGTAACACCTCTTTTTATTAATGTTTTTTAAAAATTTTGCTTGCAAGCAAGTTTTCAGTCATTTAAAGTTTCAGAACTTTAAAGATTTGAGATGAAGTTCTGTCTGCTAGTATTTTTATTTTATTTGTTATTTTGACTAGATCAGTATGATGTATTCTAAATATGAGGCCTAGGATAAATCAAAATTGCATAGTTTTACACACATTAACATTTCTTTGAACTGTTCTACTATTTTAGCTTAGGGAGATGAATATTGGGAGGTAATGATTTTTCTATCAGTGATATGTATTTTGTCATCTTTTTGAAGACCCACACAAATGCAGATACATTACCATTCCTTGAAAAATCACAGCCATAATAAAATTTTTTTTAGGTTTTGACAGACTTTTCCCCAAAGATTTTGATGAGCACTGAGCACTGTCTTGGTCTTTTTCTAGTATTTTTGTGACTATTCAGTCTTAATGCCATTCTCTTTTTATTATTTGCTGGTAGGCAAAGGTAACTGCAACTACTTCATATGGAACATGGGGGGTACATCATTTGGTTGCTGCTTTGGAGTATTTCTCCAAAATGTTGTAGTTTCTTTTGTCTGATGGTCAGTTTCTGTAAATCCTGAAAAGAATCCCAGAATAGATTGACAAATCTTTAAGAACCATAAATAGATCCATCTGGAGAAAAAGGTTTGACTTAAATGATTCAAATTTGCATAGATATGCTGCGCTTACTCATTATTCTTTTGGACTGACACCAATCTACATGTTCTGTGCAAATTCTCTTTAGTTCACATAATATACAGCAAGGCAAAAGAGTGTTTCATACAGAAACATTTTCTGCCACAATAAAAAATGTTCATGTATCAGTTCTCAATTTCCCCTTCCTTCCTTGGTCAAAACAGTGCTCCAGCTGAAACTCTAAACATTGTTTTTTGATACTCATGTCAATCCTGTTACCTGAAATATTTTGGTATAGAAATTGCTAGAGTCAAAGTAGATTTTTTTTTTTTTTTTGATTTTACATGGAAGGTCATCCAAGACATTTGATTGGCCAGGAAATTATCCTGCTATGATTAAATAGTGACTTTTCTACTCAACTCGCAAAATTAAGCACCTTGAAAAGCCTCTGGGTGCTAGTCTGCTTTGATTTTGCAGTCATTACCACTGTTTAAGGCATTAGTGAGCTCTCATATACACTGTACTGAATTTCACTCACCCATTTCAAGAGAGTGAATTCAAACTGGAACGGGTGCAGAGAAGTACTGCTAGAAATGGCCAACTGAATGGAGACCTTATGTTATGTTTAAAAAAAAAAAAAAAATTGGCTTGTTCAATGCAGGAAGAAAAAGCTGAAAGTTGGTATCATTGCAGTCTATAATACCATCAGGGTGATAAATGACAGGGAGGGAGAAGAGCTAATTTAAGTTAAAAAATAACACTGGCAACAGAACAAATTAGTATAATCTAGTCATGAGTAAACTTTGGCTGGATTTTACCCATCTGAAGAATGAAATCTGGCAATTGTCTTCTACTTAGACAGTAGAAAAAGAAACTTAGCTGATTTCAGCTAAAGGGTAGATACCCTTTAATGCAGAGAATTCAGTTCTATAGCTCATAGTGTCTCTTTTTTTTTTTAAATGTTTCTTTAGGAGTTATTGTTCTTTTCCTAGTAATGCTGTTTAGCAAAGAACCTGATGAAAAAACACAGACTATCTAAAGATAAAGTCCCTCACCCTCCATACCCTGTTCATTAAGAATCAATCTGTATTCAGGAAGGCACAGTTCCCTCTTCATCAAATACTGGCTCAACTCTTCTCAGGTAAGCTAGTACAAATGCCCCTCAAAACTATAAATTTGCTTTTTTTCCTACTTTTCAGCTCCATTCTTCAGGAGATATCATGGAGAGGTCCAGCATACAATCAAAGACCCCTATTGTGTGATCTGTCTGTTCTCTTGATCAAGTGCCAGGTTTGTCTTTTTGGTTAGTGGGTTTTTTTTTTTTTTTTGTTTTTTTTTCATTTGAACAAGTCCTCTGCTACTGGCTGCACAGGCACACTTCTGTGAATACTAAACTGTCAGGGAGGCAGAATAACAACAGACAGGGTTAGGGAAGTGCACCTTTAAACTGAGAAAACTGAGTTTGTTAAAGATAAACAAGGCCCATAATTTTATAAAGAATTCAAAAGTTGTAGGTAGGCAGATCTTCTGAATTGTCACAAAATGCACTCAGCAGCACATTTTAGGATTAGGCATTAAAGCTGGGAAACAGGCTGTGAAGCAGGAAAATAAAGCCTAGTGGAATCTGTTGGCTGCCAAAGCATGTTTGCTTACTTAAAGAAGTATCATATTTCACTAATTGGATTTGCTGTTCTGCAATTTTAACCTTTCAAGCAGTCCAATCAATACTAAAATGTGGAGGAAATCAGTTTAATTCTAGGGTTTTTTTCCAAGTAATTTATCCTCAGCATACCCAGGTTCTTTCTGTTTAATTTTGCTTTTTGCTTAGCACTTAAGAAGCACAGTATTTAATTGTGTTCTTATGAATGTAGGTCCCAAGGTCAGCCTAACACTGTGCATTAATGTCAGATCAATTTTATTGAAATAGAAATAAGTAGAACTATCTGACTAACATTATTGTCATAGGTCAGGGTAAGCTGTGGTTTCTGATCCATCCCTGTGTGCCTACGAATGTCACATTCCAGCAACCACCCCTTATCATGCACAATTACAATCCATGATGTATTGGCTCTGGCTGGGATGAAGTTAACTTTCCTCACAGCAGTCCTTGTGGTGCTATGCTTTGCTTTTGTAGCTAGAACAGTGTTGGTAGCATACCAATGTTTTGGCTATTGCTGGACCAATCTTAACCTGCAACCTTTTCCATCTTATTTGCTCTCCCTGACTTGCTCTTCCTGACAAAAGGAACATATATAATTATTATGAATTACAAATTTATCAATACTATAACAAATATAATAGGTTAAGCTTATCAAGACTATACTTACGACAGATTATGTGCATACATATTTCATAAAGTAAACAGTACTAAGTGTGTCAAACCGATCCTGGAAGTGGGGGTCAAACCAATCTCAGAAAGGTTTCATTAAGAAAACTGATCTCAGAAGAGGCTGGTCCCCAGAGGTGGACCCAGGAGTGACACCAATAAAATAACAGACAGATTCTCACATCAAAGTTAACCCATGTTACAGGGCTTGGAGTGATGCAGAGTTTAGAAGTCAGTCCAACATAGCATTGTAAAATTAAGAGTCAACATTCCAGCAGAGCTTCAACCTGTTTAAAATAACAGCGAGAGAGAGAGGGGTACATGCAGCCCGGGTACTTTCTCAGAGACAGGAGCTCCATTTGGGTTAAAAATCAGGCCAATTTTATATCACAGAGACATAAGAGGGTGTAGGACACCACCACTTCAAGTAGCCAATAGATGTTGTTAGTTTCAGTTTTCCTCCCAAAACAGCCTATATACGACAGTTTCCTACTTTCTCAGAGAAAAAAAAATAATTCCCCAGACTATTTTCTATTCTTTCAGCTTGAGCAACTACCAGCAGTCACCAATTCCCACTTTCTCAGGATGTGTCCCCTTTTTCTCAGACTATTTTTTACCTTCTCAGATGACAAGTTATTTCTCAGTTTCTCATCTTGCCCTTATCAATGGTAACTTCAGGATGTCTCTGGTTCTCACGTGCCCAGCTGCACTACTAGGATGCCAGCTGCACCCCTCAAGGATGCCCTTTGTTCCAAGGTTGAGTGCCCAGGCCAAGTTCCCAGGCTAGCAATTCCCATGCTGGCAGATATTTTCCCCTACCAGTGTTTTAGCAGTCCCTTTATGTCAGTGTTTTCTCATTATGGTCAAGTCACCTCTGTAACTGCTCTCACCAGTCCTGCTGAGGAGGGGGAGTGAGAGAGCAGCTGGGTGTGGGTTCAGCCAGCCAAAGCCAATCCACCACATGTGATGCAGCCTGTTTTATAGTAACCCACAGGCTAGAGTCATGTGGGCTAGAAGAGCCTTCAGCTACTCCAACCCCCTTGCTCAAAGCAGGTTCCATTACAGCAGGCTGCTTATGGACTTCTCCAGTTGAGTTCTGAATATATCAAAAGACAGAGATCCCACAGCCTCTCTGGGAACTGGTTCCAGTGTTTGGACTCATTCATGGTGAATTTTTTCCCTAATACTGAGTCAGAATTTCCCATTTTCCAGCTTGTGTCCACTACCTCTCATTCTTCCTCTAAGAGTCTAGCTCCTTTTTCTGTATTTCCTTCCACGAGGTAGTTGAGGACAACATTAAGATCCACCCAAAGCTGTGTCTTCTCCAGGCTGAACAAGCCCACCTCCCCCAGGCTCTTCTCACAGGACAAGTGCTCCAGCCCCTGACCAAACTTGCTCCAATTTATTGATGTCTTGACTGAGATCTGGGTCACGATACTTAGGGTATAACTACACTTTCTCAGCAAGGCTGGTTATGTTGAACCTGCAGTTCTTCCTCTTATGACTCAGGTACAAATCATATATAGATACATAACAGCCTTCCTAAAATGGAAGCATCAGCCTATTGTAACAAGGGACAGCATTTCCTAAAATAGTAGCTGGCATGCTTGTCTATCTTAAAATCTTTTGATCTCCTGATGATAATTAAGCTAGTTGTAACTTCTTCTGGTCCCACAAGGTCCTGTGTCTCAGCTGGTTGCTCCAAGATAATTACTCTCTGTGGAGCAACCGTTCATTTTTAGAGCTGCAGGAAAGTTCTTTTGATCTCCTGTGTCCCAAGAATTTTTCCTGTCCTGGTTCAGAGCAGTTTTTGAGATCAGCATTTTCAGAGGTAATGGTAACCAAGTCTCTGCTGTTTCCTGTGCTCTGACTTAGCTTGAACCATTCTTTTTGTGTCTTTAAAAAAAAAAAAAAAAAGAATCTACTGATTTACTAAACAAATACAATCATTGAGAAAACATATCAATGATCAGTTCCATATACTGACTGAATAGATTATTACAGTAGCATTTTAAATACATTGAGTCTTCCAAGCACAAGAACAAACACTTAAAACAAAACAAAACAAAAAAACTTTAAGAAATTTCTCATATCTTCTTCTGGGTAATAAAACAGGATTAAATATTAATATTTTCTTTTATGTGAATTTCCACAGCGTCATACAGAGAAGTTACCAGCTTACTATGAGGCCTTTCACACAGGAAAACAACTTTTCCTGAGTAGCTGAGTACAGATGCGAATGTGCTCTCTGTGCCAGGTTGCTGTCTCCCTGCCTCTTCCAAGGACGCTGGAAGGTAGCTGGGAGCCCTCTTGAGGCGAAAAGATAAAGAAAGAAAATCAGAAAACCTCCCAGCTCTGTCTTTTAATGCAAAGGCTCACAACCTTCCAATAACCTGACCAAAACACTCAAGAAATTATTATAGAGCAGCTTCAAACATGTTGCATCTGCCAACAGAAATGATTTAAAAAAAAAAAAAGAAATCAAAACCTTGATCAAATGTGAGATTTCTACTAGTGTTACTGGAAAGGCAGATGCAACTGCTTTTGCTTTGTTTATTTAAAAGCTAGTGCTTTTTCTGAAGTTTTGTGCTGTGCTGACCCATCTCTGCAAACACTAATACATATTGAATAAATGCTAAACAGTGAATAACAAATAGCAAATAACGAATAATATTTTTTACACTTCCTTGAGAATTATTTAAAGAAAAATCATTATTCACAAGATGTAACTATTCAAAAGGTTTGGTGGTGATGAAGCTGTGCTAAGCAAAAAGAATGGCCTCACAGACAGACTTGGAGCTTCAAAGACTCACATGAGATGAACTCTATCCTATCAAAAAAGAGATGTTAAATGTATGAAAATGATCCTCTGAATTGAATGCAAGTTATAACCCTTATCAGGTTGATAAAATGGATGAATTTATCAAGCCAAAGACGTAAGACTTTGTGAAAGCATGTTCTGAGCACAAGCACTGCTCCTCCTTACTAAGCTAAGATGTCTATCACATAGAAACGTTTTGAGCTGAATATCAAAATATAGAAAATATCAAAATTCAGAAATCAGGTCTTTTTATTTCTGGAAGGCAACACAGTGCAGGCACTATGGTCTGACCAGCAATGACTGTGTATTCAGACATATCTGGGTGATATCTTTGATAAGTCAAATATGCTCATTTTGTCTCTGAAGAGGTGAGATTCAAACATTCTGAAATGACAGACAAGTTATCTGCATTTCACGAAGCTTAGCCTCTGGGAGGACATGAAAGAATAGAAACAATGACTTAACCTTACTTGATCTTTTTGTGGACTTCTATAAAAAATGAAAAAGTATGTGGATACCCTGAAAACACGAGCGACTGAACTCTGCAGACTTGGAAAACAAACTCATGAATTATTCTGAGACGACAATTGCCTGTATAAGTACAGCTGAGTAAGAAGTCTTTTCAATGAAGCAGTTTTTAATTGCTTTTCTCTGCTCACTAAAGATGACAAATAAGTGTTCTGTTGACTATATAATGAAAATAAAACCAGAGACCCTGTATTAGTTGTAACACAAAAAGAATATTCTGATTGATATGGTTTTGCTGCCATTTGGAAATACTGTGAACTATAGCTTTCTGTATGTCTGTAATACTAAGCAAACTTCAGAGGAGATTGCATCTTGTAAATTATTTAATATATGTTATATAAATATTTATCTAAAGAAAGACTGCTTGCAAAATCACATGGCATAATTGAGATGTTAGATCAGGAATTTAGAGTTTTTATAATAGTTACATTAGCTGGTTTCATTTGCCAAAGCCGCCAACAGTGAGAAGGTAAAAATGTCAAGGTTAAATAATTATATGTCAGATAACACTAACACTAATTCCTCCTCTAAATTGTGCATTCATCCACTGGAAATAATGGAGGAGTAAAAAAGACCTGCGCATACTATTAAGTCAGGATGATTATGAGTTACCACCATGACATGAATGTTAAAAGGCAAACACAGGCTTAGGATGCATTAGGTATTCATATACAAAGTACAAGTGAAACCTCATCTGTAAGATTATCTAAGATACTGGCCACTCACATTCAAGAAGAAAGAAATCATGGAAACAAGCATGGGCTAGAGTCTGATCAGTGGAGAAGAAAAACCCATAAAAATATTCTTTGCATTTTGAGGGGAGAGGTTGTATGATTGCCTCTGATAAACAGAGAAGGAATATATCTATTAAGAACCAATATTGATGTAAGAATAGTATATATCTATTAAGAACCAATATTGATGTGAGAACAGTAGGCATATATATATGTCTTATGACTGCAGCCCAAGCACGCAGTTCCTGTCCCTTTTTCCTCTGAAGGACAAAATTCTCTGATTGTGGACATTCTAATTAAGTCTCCTTATATTTTCAAAGTTAACTTAAGAGCCACGAATAATACTAACACTGTTGGCTTACTTGGAGAAGTAATGGTTTGGTACAGATTGGGAGATTCTGGAGAAAGACTTAAGAGAAAAACAAAAACAAAAAGGTAAAATAGTGACTTACTGCTTTAAAATAAAAATTGCAAATACCAAGGACATGGGTAGTGATTCTTTCATATATTTTGTTATTCCTTAGTCTCTGATACAGAACATCTTAATTTTCTATCTAATTCACAAATAATGTGAAAATAATATATTTCTTCATACCCACTTTTAGTTTGCACTTTTGAATCTGAGCAATATATCAAGCTTTTATGTGGAAATAATCTAATTCAAAGAAAGTTGATTCTCACTGCAATTGGTATTCTACTACTTGAAGACAAATTCTTATTCTCTTATTGAGAAAGCTTTATACATTTGAAATTCCATAGATTTCGGTATTTTTGTTCATGGCTTACACCCACTGAAATGAGAGGGAAGGCAACCCTTTGAACATTAGGAATGCTTCAATATATATAATGAGCGCAATGAGTTATTCTCCCCCAGCAATCTTCTCTTTTCACCAGATATCAATTACAAAATTGCATAGTAAATATGCACTGTTTACTTTTTCAGTCTTGTTTGTTCCAGGTGTGTTTTGCTTGTTTTTGGTTTTGTTTGTTTGTTTGTTTTAAAGTTTGTTTAAAAGGTATACTCTACAATACATCCACTTATTTGAAAAAAAAAAAGACAATCACAAAATCATTGATGTTGGAAGGGACCTCTGGAGGGCATCTGGTCCAACCCCTCTGCTCAAGCAGGGTCACATGGACTCACTACCACACCTAGACTCATTATTTAAATAGAAAATAGACTGTTTTAAAACCATTTTCCTTTCTGCAAGTCTAGGAACTATGAAAATGTCCGATAGTCAATGGTGACTGTTATGGCAGCTCAGAGTAGCTACTTAGTTTACAGTCACAGAGTCACAGAGCCATTCAGGCCGGAAGGGGCCTCAGGAGGTCTCTAGCTCAACCTTCTGCTCAAAGCAAGGGCAGCTACGGAGTTATACCAGGTTGCTCAGGGCTTTATCCAGTTGAATCTTGAAAACTTCCGAGCATGGAGACTGCACAACCTCTCTGCCCAATATGGCCTCCACTGCTGGGCTGTCCTTGTGGGGAAAAGCATTCTTTTCATAACCAGTGTGAACTTCTCTTGTTTTGGCTTACCGCATTGTCCCTTATCCTCCCACCATGCACAACTGAGAAGAGCCTGTTCCTGCCTCCTTGAAAACCTCCCTGTAGGCACTGGGGTTGCCATTAGATTCCCCTGAAGCCATCTCTTTTCCAGGCTAAACAGGCCCAGCTCCCTCAGTCTCCTCACAGGGTCAGTGCTTCTGCCCTGACCATCTTGGTGATTTCCACTGAATTTGCTCCCGTTTATTGAAGTTTGTGTTGCATGGGAGGAGTTGGGAAAAGGAGGAAGCTTGGGCACTGTATTCTAGATTAGGTCCAATGGATACTAAGACGAAGAAGCATCAGTGTTGATCTACTGGCCATGTTCCTATTATTGCAGCCCAGGATGCTGTTGGCCATCCCTACTGCCAGGGTTCACTGCTGTATTAGGCTCAGCTGTCTACTCACCAGGACCCCCAGGGCCTCTCCAGCAAAGCTGCCCCCTAGGCAGGCAAGTCCCAGCCTGGATTGCTGCCAGGGGCTCTTCCTTCCCAGGTGCACAGCTTTGCATTTGTCCTTGTTGAACTTCATAACGTTCCTGTTGTCCCATTCCTCCAGCCTCCCTCAGTCTCTCTGAATGGCAGTCCTGCCTGCAGTGTACCAGCTGGTCTCCCCCTAGCTTAGTGCCATCTGCAAAGCTGATCAGAGTGCCCTTCCTCACCTCCTCCAGGCCGCTGATGAAGATGTTAAACAGGGCAGGTCCCAGGGCAGGCCCCTGCAGTACCCCACTTGTTACCAGCCTCCAGGGAGAGTACAAACCATTAATCATGACCCTCAGAGCCTAAGCATCTAACCAGCTTTTTAGCCAATCTATAAACTGTAGTGTCCAACAAGAATATTGTGGGAGGCAGTGTTTAAAGCTGTGCTAAAGCTGATGTAATTGACATCCACCTCTGTTTCTGTACCCTCAAATCCAGTCATCTTATTACAGACAGCAATCACATTTGTGAGACAGAATTCACCCTTGGGAACTCCATGCTAACTCTTCCCATCACTGTCTTCTTCAGTTGAAAAGAAGTGAATGCAAAAGGACTCACTCCATAATTTTACCAGGAACTGAAGTGAGGCTAAGCAGTCCAGGATTCCATGGGTCGTCCTTTTGACCCTTTTTGAACATGGGACAACTTCTGCTTGTCAATGTTTCTTCTGCATTTGAAATTTTAGGTTATCATCTGGAGACATGCTACAATTGTATTTAAAATCACTGCCTGTCAGACCTTAAAGGTACTTACATCTTGAGTCAATATTAAGTCCTACTTTTTGTTACACAGTTCTTCAGTTTGATATGGGCCCATAACATGGAGAAAACTATAAATAAAGTTTTCTAAAATAGTATTATAACTTGTACAGGATAGAGCAATTTACATCTCTTTAGTCACTTTTTTTTTAAATCATATTTCTAACTTAAGTAATTTCTTCACCTTCCATGTTCCAGGCAGATATTTCTAGTTGCCTAGAAGTGGACCCAGAGCCCCTCTAAAGGCAATATTGAAGTAAACTGTTGTCTTTCTGATGTTTTTGATAGATTTTAAGTTAAGCTTCAAATCAGATATGAATTTCTTAGAAAAAAGTACACAATTTGACCTCAGAAATAAACGGCAGAGTGGTTTTTAATGATAAGAAATGTGTTCAACAGAGTTGCATTCTCTCATCACTATCTTCCTGTTGATGTTTATGTCTAAGAAATAATAGTGTGCACGAGGTGTAGGAGAAGTATGAAGGCCAGTAACCTGTGTTAAAATGACATTGCTCTCTTGTTGCAAGTTTTCTCAGTGACTACGAAAATGTTATTCTGGTTGGACATTGCCTCTGTTTGCAGTGATCACTTCAATTACCTCATCTGGATTGCATTCATCAGTCTATTTTGTTTTCAGCAAGTGTCTTCTGTCTACTTACTCATCAAGTAAAAACAAAACCAAAAAAAATTAATGTATCTCAAGCAAAATCACATTTCAAGAGCATTGCATCAAAGAGGCAGCTATGAGAGGCAATGATTTTTGTTAGATGAGCATTTGATCAACTGTCAGAAAGAGAAATCACATCGATACGAACCTGTCTTAATGGTCTGGTATGCACTGACATTTTTCATAGAACTCCAATGAGTGATGTTGCTTTTTTCCTCTATTTGTCCCATTCAGTTTGGCAACAATGAAACAAGAAAGCCATGTAGACAAATCTCTGCTGATCATCTGAGTGAGCAATGTGGATGAGGAAAGCATCAGTGTAAGAAAGCCCTACAGCATAGACAAGGCTGTGGTTTCCTATCTGACTTCTGTTAGGTCTAGAGAATGATTTTCAACAGAGTTGCACGGTTTGCAGGGTACTGGACTGTACACAAAGACTTGCTTCAATGAGTGGTGGCTCAGTAAGGTGCCAGTGCTTTCTCTGACAGCAGTGCATGGCATGGTGAGTTTTGCACTGTAGGACCCTATCAGAACCTTATTTTCCTGTGTCTCTGCATACCTCTGTCAGACAAAAATGTTTGAGAATCTTTTAGAAAAGTCCTATGTCCTAACAGACCAACTTCGGAACAGCCTTTTTGTTTTTGTTTGTTTGCTTGTTTTTCATTAAAACAACTGCAACTCCCTTCTACTTTTATTAGTTTGTTATTCCATTGTTGATGTTGGCCAAGATCCAGGCTCTTTGCACCATTTTACAAAATGTGCTACAAAGTGGTTTTGCTGCTACAATAAAGTGCATCTGTCACCCCAATTATGCAAAGCAAGTGGTTGACAGCAAAACTACATCAAAAACTGAATTAGGATTTTTCATCCGTTTCTACAAGAAATGACAACACAGAATATAAGTTAGGTTTGTAGCAGAGGTACTGTATTACCACTGCTACAGGAAATTAGCCCCTTGTGTCTATATCAGAATTTAATTACCATAATGTAAAAAACATTTGTATTATTTTGGCCAATACGTCAGTGGCAGCTAACAATGTCACACAGAATTAGATATTCTAAGCCATATTTAAACATTAGTCCAAAAGAGACTTCTTGCCCTATCAATTTTGTTAGAGGGCCAGATTCTGGTCTCCTTTTTCGTATTAGATAATATGTTCCACATATAACCTCACTGATACCAGCAAAATCCCTTGGGGTTTAAAAGGCTGCTGATAGTGATGCAATTCAAATCTCATTTTCCATAACCCCCTCAGACAAGCTCTTGTCCTTCCTTCTGCACTGCAGACATCTATATTTTGGTGAGGATCCAGTGAAGTCAGATCAAAACTTGAAGTTTGAATTCATTCTCAGCACAACAAGCAAGCCAGAGAGAATTTCGGTGTTCTCAGGTGCTTGCTTTTTTTGGAGGTACTGAATTTTGGAGGTACTGAATAAGGAGGTTGTAGAATCTCCATCATCAAAGATATTTAAGAGTAGATTAGACAACTCTTTCTGGAAAGAGAGAAAGATATTTTATCTGGCCTTGGGACAGGCTAATGGATAAGATAAGCTTTTGAGGTCTCTTGCCCTAACATTTATGATTCTATGATGTGAGACAGAGGGCCATAGCTCACATTCACATCACTAAAATATGAATCAAAACCTCAGGTATAATCCTGAATGAGAAGCCTGAAGAGAAATGTGAAATTTTGCTTTTCAGTTGCAGGAGTAGTTTTGCTGTATACTTTCTGCAGATGGAGAATACCTTCTGTTCTTCATTGCAGTGTGATTTATGAAGCTCAGTAATTTTGTAGACATTTTGGACATATTTTCAGACGCTTTTTAAATAGAACTTCAATAATCTTCCCGTCACAAATTCAGATTATGATACTTTTCTCTTTCAATATCCATATCAGCTGGAGTCACACCAATAAAAATGCCATTTAGATATCTTTTCCCTAGGCAATAGGGAACTCAGAGGGAAAAGAAAAAAAAAAAAAAACAGATTGAGGTAGTTAGCAACGTACAGAACCTCTGAGAGACTTAAACATGGGAACAGCTACTTCAGAACACCACTAATTTTGGCATTACCTCTAGGTGAAGATTTCATAAATCTTAGTTAAACACCTAAAATCTCTATAAAGTAGGGAAGGTGTACAGGCTTGTTTTCACAGCAGCTACGTACTGGGTGGAAAAGCCTTAGATTCTGGAATGAGTGCATCTGAAATGCTGCCTAACGGAGCTCTTTCCAGTCTTCGGATTCTCTGATCAGAAACACTTGCTAGATTTAAGTCTGTCCACTATCAGCCAGATAATTCCTACCCTTGCAAATGATGATTTGCCCATCTGTACAGGAAGTACCTAACCCTAACAGGATTTGATTATTGCTAGATTATTGCCCAGAGCTGAGACACATTGTATGTAATTACATTGTATGTAAACCCTATTACATCTGAGACAGTATTGTGGTTTAGCCCCAGCAGGCAGCTGAGTACCACACAGCCACTTGGTCACTCTCCCCAGGTGGGATGGGAGAGAGAATCAGAAAGGTAAAAGTGCCAGAACTCATGGGTTGAGATAATGACAGTTTGCTAGGTAAAGGAAAAGCCATATGTGCAAGCAAAGCAAAACAAGGAATTCATTCACTGCTTCCCACGGGCAGGCAGGTGTTCAGCCACTGCCAGGAAAGCAGGGCTCATCACGCGTAATGGTTTCTTGGGAAGACAAACGCCATCACTCCCAACGTCCCCCTTTCCTCCTCCTTTACCCCAGCTTTTATTGCTGAGCGTGATGCCATGTGGTATGGGACATCCCTTTGGCCAGTCTGGGTCAGCTGTCCTGGTCCTGTCACCTCCCAGCTCCTTGTGCACCCCCAGCCTCCTCGCTGGCAGGGCAGCACGAGACGCTGAAAAGCCCTTGGCTCTGTGTAAGCACTGCTCTGCAACATCTAAAACATAGGTGTGCTATTGCCACTATTTTCATCAAAAATCCAAAACACAGCATTGTGTGAGCCTCTACAAAGAAAATTAACTCTATCCCAGCCAAAACCATGACGGACAGTTCCAATCCACATCTTTTTCTCCATGATTGTCTTACTGCCCTAACAATGAGTCTACAAGTAAATCCACGTTTACCATGTATGCTCAACTTCTCATGAGAGAACACACAGCCAAGATTATAATTTCATGCAGGTTAAAGAAAACAATCCTGGGTTCTGACTCCTAAAAACATTTATGTATCCAGCTTTGAAAGTCCTTGGCACAATCTTTCAGCAGTGCTGAAACAGAGCCCCAGGATTTCCCCCTCCTAGGAAATACACAGATTTTGAGTAAGCACTGATTTGGAGATAGCTTCCTGCTCATTTGCTACCTTTCAGTACCTATGAACCTTGCATTTTTTGCTGTGCTGTTACAGCTGCAACAGGAAGGCTGGAGAAAATACCTTCCTCAGCATAGTCTTTAACTTGGCAGAAAAAAATTTTAAAAATAAAAAAATTATGGAGGTAGAAAATACTTTTTAAATTCCCTAATGCTCAAGAGGTCAGTGAACACAGATTTTTAATGTCTTATGCAAATATTAAAAAAGTTAAATAGTAAAAGATTGACTTTTTCCATGCTCCCTCACTGTTCTTCTTAGTGACGGGCAGCACACCTTCCCTGACTGTGCTTTTGAGTGAATACAGCCACTTTATATGTTTTCTGCTAAATTCAATGTGGAGAGTGTTTGTAAGGCTTCTTCTGAGCATTCTTAGTAGAGTAACCCCTTGGGGATTTGAACACTGAAATTCCTAATATTGTGAATTCTGAACAAGCCCGAATGTTAAATAGATGGCAGGACACTGTTGAGCCAAGGTGGTTCTGGCACTGCAGAATGCAAAGCCCTGGAATACTTCACCATCTTAGTCCTTGACTCGTACATACTCAGGCACTTATCTGGGCAGACACATTTTTTTTGGATATCACGTTTGTAAATTCCATCAAAGTTGCACTCCAGGGGCTCAAGTACTTTTTTCAGATCTGGCCATCTGCCAAGTAAACATGGAATACAAATTGCAGACACAAATGCTGGGAATGGGAAACCCACACTAAAAATAGAATAGGAATATTAAAATATATTGTAAATGTCAGTGAATTGCTTACTTAGTATATTTTAGAATTGAATTTGGACATGACAGTTGTCAAGTCACAGGCTCTGCCTATCACACATGTCCACTATTATTACAGGCTCATCTATATCCCCGAGTGTTTCTGGCTTCCTGGAGTTCTGGCACACAGGGTATTAAAGCAGAAGTGCTCAAAAAGTGGGGCATTCTATTAGTTACTAACAAATCTGAAAAGCAGTGTTGCAGCTATCACAGTTATGCCCACATGAACCACAGAACACGGTATAATAAGGCTGATCTTGCATGCTAATAAAAATAGTGCATATTTCAGAATGTGTAACTTTAGGAATCATTTCCCAGAAGATGTTGTTCTCTGGTACACAGGAAAATAATTTTAGCCACTGAGTGACAGGAATCCGGGCTTATCTTACTGAGCATTATGCTTAGCTTTGGAAAAAAAAAGCAGTGTTGCAGCTAATAAAAAGCATTTCTCTAGTTTGTGGTTTCTAACCATTTAGAGCAGCCTTCTATAAATTAACTTCATCACAAGAAAGGGAGAAAACTGGAAAAAAACATCCAGATGACCACTTAGCCGGGGTAAAGTATGAGACATGATCAAACAGCAAAAGTCATAGACCTTGAAGGTATTTTAGTGATTATTAAATGTAGCCACTGACATAATAAATGAGCTGATCCTATAAACCTATCATTCATTAATATAAAACTCCTACTAGTAAATTGTACATGCTTCAGTGCCAGTTCTAGCCCCACAAAACTCCCTTTGCAACACTTGCATTTAGCAGCAGTGACAGCCATGGTCATCTGATCTGATAGACAATATTATACAAAGACATGCTTTTTATTTAGGATTAAATACAAGGAGGAAATACATTATGATGCATACCAAAGACCATTAAATTTGGTGCACACGCTTCTTCAAAAAATGCTGTGTTTTATATTGAGCAATGGAAACACAGTGTTACCAGGAGAGACTGCTGAGTAAGAAGACAGGCACTGGTTTTCCAAGTGTTTTGCAGAAAACTAATGTTGTGCTATACAGAAGTCCCTGGACTGCCTCCTCCTTCTTTTATCACCAGGTCTTTGGGGCTGAAGGATAGGGTAATCTATGAATTTAACTTGACTCAAAAAAACTCTGGGCAGTCTTACAGCTGAGACACTCAAACCAGAAAAACGTTGAAGCCATGCATGCACAAAAGTCTTTAACCACTTAGCTTTCTTGGATCAAGGAAAAATTGAATATAAAGTATTCAAGACAGCTAATAAATCTGGCTGATAACCTTATTGTTTTTTAGCCAGGAAACAATTTTAAATGAAAAGAAGATGGAAAGAAGAAGATGGGTTTTAAATATCCTTGCATTCCTTCAAGCTATAACTCTCCCTCAAATATTTTTCTGCCTTACTATCTTCCCATATGTTGGATAAATGCAGACAATATATATATATGCATTTTTTAAAACTTTGTCAGTTGAGACAGAAAGGATATCATAAAATTTATTTCACCATTCAAAGGCCAATCAAACAGGAAATTCCAAATATTTATGCCAACAATGGAATATAAAGTTCCTAGGTAGCCCAAAATTCTTCATGTCAAAGCTTTCAGGACAAGAATTTTGTCCAACAGTCTGAGTAACAAAACATAAAAATCACAGTCCAGCAATTTATGAACAGGACAAGGTCAATTTTGACAAATACATTATTCATAGCAAACTGTTAATTCAGATTCTGTCTTGAACTACTACAGGGTACCACATTATCAGTCAGTCAGTTCTTCAGCCTTGTTGGATGTCACAGCAAGACTTCTGTGTTCCTTTTGCTGTATAACATCTTATTTAATTTGTTTGCTTTAAAACTAGGAAGTACAGAAAATGGCATTACACTGACAATGGACTTAGATATTCACAAATAATTTCAAATACAGGGAAAAAAATCCTTTTTTCATTAGTAATTTCATATATGATTTACAGGACAATTTTCCTCTCATTTATTCCACTGCCTTTGCATGATTCTCCTCTCTTAGGTTGAAACATTGAAGAAATTGTAAGCTTACGTTACAATCTGTGGGGGGTCAGAAGTCACTTTTTTTGAAATAGTCTTTCTGTTTCAAAAGTTGATTGTAGTGTGATGCTTATCAAACTATAATTATCAACAGGGAAGAACATCTTACATAGCACTTTCTAAATGCAGTTTGCTTAGGTAAGAGCATTAATGACAGTATCAGCAGCAAAAGCTCCTGGCAGTGTACTAGGTTGGGTACACGCACAGAAGGAGACATTTGGCTGCTCAAACAGGATTGATTAATGCACCTCTTTGGAGTAGCTTCATAGTACTAGTGGGATGCTTATCACAGCTTGATAAGTCTGGCCCAAACCCATCCTTATATTTGTACACCAATGTAAGAGTCACCTTAGTCATGTCATGAGACACAGTGGCAAAGACTGTCTCTGAAAGCTGGTGCCTGACTGCGTATACAATCCTTGCCCACTGCATGTGCAAAGTGAAATGCTTAAAACTTCTTCACTGAGCTGAATAACTGAATCATTCTGGACCAGGTGTGCACCCCCATGGTTACTGATATGGCAAAGGGGAGGCTTGCATTAGTCAGTGAAATAAATATTTGCGGCATAAATATGCAAATCTACCCTACTATGGGGAAAAACTAATAGAGGTGATAATGATCATCATCTTAGTTGTTCATATTGCTTACAAAAAACTTGAGTGGGATTGTTATTGCATTTTAATTGCTATTTACAATTTTTATTGATTTTATGCTGACATACATAGAAGACAGACCAGATATACTCTAACTGCTAACACTTAAAACAGAAAATAATGGCTGTTAGCTGCAAACTAGGGTTTATCACAGTATATCAGGAGATTTCTTTGTTAATTATTCTTTGTCTTAGCCATGTTCAAAGGTCATTCATTGCTTTCTAAATTTGCAAGCTTACTACAGACCAGTCCAAGGTTATATAATGCTCCAAACATAATTGTTCTGTGTACAATATTAGCTAACAAGTAATTATAACTACTAGCTGCTCCCAGATCATAATATGCTTAGGAAATTCATACATTTGGACTTGTCAATTTAGGTTAAATTATTTGAGAAAATACCTGACTTCAGAGAGTGTCATAAGAGATTTAGATACAATAATCATACAGGATATGCTGCTCTTAAGAATGAATACTTTAAAATGTAAATATTTTTAAATTCACAGTTCCCAAGTTATTTTGTCCCAGAATACAGATTTGAGAAAATATTAGATTGATAACATTTCGATAAAGTACTCAAAGCTCAACTCTGGTAGTACATGCAGGGCAGTTACATGGTTTGCAACTATTTTTAACTAAATTACTAGTCTGAAGTCAATAATTGCATAGCTGTACTGGATACCAGAAGAAGCCTTTTCTAGCATCTAATCATGCTTAATATCCACTTACATTCAAAACAATGGAAGTCTTTTCATTTAAGTAGTTCTTATCACTGGTTCTGCCTTCAGAGAAGACTTTCTTCAGCACATTGCATAATTTTCTTTTTTTTTTTCCTTGAATTTTAAAAAAAGAAGTGTTAAGACACTTTCTTTTCTAATTCCTGCATGACATAGAAAAACTAATCAATAACCAGCCAGAAAATAATAAATTAAGTACCAAAGAAAGAAGGATCTTCAACATCCTAAAAAGAGTAGTATCCTGGGATGTTCTGTAGACACTAAGAAATTACTAGAACAAGAGTTTGAGAATTTAGTTGTTAAAATGATTAAGGTGATATTTTAGCACAATATCCAGTACAGATTTTTGTCCAGAACACAGAGCTCAGAAGTGAAAATTGTCATGACTCTAAGTGATTTGAAAAGCTTTCCAGCTTTGGGATATTAGATGGGATCAACAGTCATTCCAGCAGAACAGGTAGTGCCAAAGAATAATTCAAATTAGGGCTCAGAGGCCAACAGGCACCAGAACTCCCCGGGAGCTCCACAGCTATGTATGACTATCTGTACCTCTCTCAGTGCTTTTACACGCCAAAAAGCTTGCATTGGTCCTTCCACTAGCTAATTTCACCAGGATTTTAAAGCAGTTTATATTGATTTGGATTTTGTACCAATGTAAGTGGGTAGGACCAATAGGCTAAGAGGTAATCTTAACATTTTTGCCACAAAATCTGTGAACATATGACAGTATTACATCAAGAGGTGTCATTCCTGCAGAAGGCAATCTGAGAAAGGTGGAAAGCCAACGAAAAGTATTTTCGTTCTTTTAGTACGTGCAGAATTGCATAGTATCTTTTGAAATTACATATGTTAAATTTAGGAAGTAAGTTTTCTGCAGCAGAAAAACTCTACTTGATAATGCTGTTTATTGCCACAAACCACCCGCTTTATCTGTTCTCCCCCTGTGAGCTCAGAAATATTGATTGTTGTATTACAACTCTGTGTTTTTTCCAGCCTTACCCACAAAGAGTTCTGGTTTTTTTGGTGGTGGTGGTGGTGGTGGTAGAGGTTTTTGTTTTTTTTTTTAATACACTTGTGTCACATGTTTCTTCCAATTACATTTCAGGAGAATGAAAAATCTCCTTTGTCATTTAGGGCAGTACCTTAAATGACTTCATCCCAACAAAACCTGCCATTTTGGAATAAATATAACTACAGTATCAAAGTATATTTCCTGCTGAATTTATTTTCTCCATCTTCAGAGACTTCACCTTTACTAAGAAGAAGAATGGAGTGAGCTGAACTATAAAAACTTTTCAGCTTTGATGGACAGGTTGATGTGAACATTGTGGGCAGCCTTTACCTAAGGGGTTCTGGTTGTTTCAAAAAACAAACAAACAAAAAAACAAAACAAAAAAATTGCTCTTCTGTCTGAGAGATTTCCTGTTATTTGTTTGCTTGTTTGCTTTTCTTGATGAAAATTACAAAATATACATTTAGCTCATACTGTTCATACTTCTGTCTAGAAGTATATATGTCCCTGTATATCTCATTTGGCATAGCGCTGCAGTGGTTCTATATCCCTTCTTTCAGTGCTTCTTCACTCATACCAGTGGTCTAGTCCTGTAGTTAAATCTCAGAGAGTTCAACCCTCCTACTTAGAAGAATACCATGTTCTATGGAAAAGAGATGCTTAGTCCCAGTGGGTTGAGCCTTCAGATCTATTTTCTTTGATGCATCTTCTAGTTTCTGGTTCTTGTTAAAGCAGCTTAAAAAGACTGCTAGAGCCATCATACTGCAGAAAGGCTCTAATATGCCAGAGGATATGCGCTCGCCCACTATGGGAGTTACTGATCCTCTCAATTTCCCACGTATCTGCAAATTAATAGTGTCATTCGCTTTACTCCCTCCTTTAAACATAACCAATGACAATGTTACATCCATATGGCTAAAGTTTTAAGCTTTTGAGAGCCTTTCCTAAGGGTAGTTGTGACTAGACTCTTGTAGAAGCTATCAAACTATTCTTCTAGTGCCTTAGCTGTAACTGAACCATGCTGTCACCCACTCCTCTCCAAAGGAATATGTATAAAGGAGAAACACATCACTGCACTTTTACCCAGTTCTGATCCTGAACAGAGACTTCTATTTTTTCTACATCCTGTTGGTCCTTGAATTCAGCTGGTTGAGCTATGTACAGTACATAAATTATTGTATAGCTTACTGAATGAAAGCAACACCATTACCAGCACATAAGTAGACCCAGCTACTCAGGCCCACGTAAAACGATTAAGTTCCTTATTTATGGCAGAAAATTATTTTTAGTGAAATCAGTAGATGGAGAGTTTGTAATGAGATCTTCATCCTCTTAAATTCTCTGCTATCCATAGTGTTTGCTGGAGTCTGATAAGGCTATCCCATAAATAGCTGACAGGGAAAAGGCCATTTATATCAATACAAAATTTGTAAAGGGCAGCCAGCAAGTCACTGAAGCCAGGAGCAGGGCAAGATCTGAAGCTTTTAGCTGCCTGAAAAGTTTTATATTCTTGGTGAGACCAGTGAATCTAACACTGATTCACTAATAATGTAGAAGATGACACCTCAGTAAAGTATCACTGCACAAAGTAAATTGTCTTCCCTCAAAATATGTTCTGAATATCAGAAATTTAAGAAGCATAAGGTAGTTTTTTCACGTGATCTACATAGCAAAGCATGGAGCACATTTTGATGAGGAAACTTATAAGTCCTGGTGGTTTGATTTGTAACACCACACTCACATTGATAAGATCCTACTGGTGTGAGTAATCATATCCATCCCATTAGCTTTGCTATCAATCTGGCCTTGAGTTTAGAGCTAATAGAAAAGTTTATCTGTGATGATTATAACTTCTAAAGACACCGGTTATTTTTGCCTGATGGCAGAAACTTTAAAAGAGTACAGGACTCTGTTTTGGCAGCATGCAGTTTTCCTGAGCAAGCACATTTTCACTCGGGCTTGGTTTCACATACCAAGTTTGTAGCCAAGTATGTAACCTAATTGTGTGAGAGGAACACAATTATTTATTTCATTTGAAATGGGCAGCTGGTAGTTCAATACAAGGCTTCCCTGAAGACTGGTAATATTACTAATGACAGAAGTTTTCCTATAAAAAGTAAGAGCATGACTGATAAATAAGAGAAAGAGGTTTATTTCAATGTTCTGAATAATTTATTTGAGGTTTACCTGAATCACTGTATCTGGTCCACTCATTCCAGATAACAAAGCACATCCTCTGTCCAGTGCTTGTAGACTCCATTCAGATGTTTAGTGTGGTGTTATACTGTGAATATTTTCTGAAGTTAATGAAGCATTCTTCTCCTTCCACAACAGAGAACTATTCTGGTACTAAGAAAAGGGAGATGTATGCAGTCAAATGTTTAGAGCTTTCAGCTGAATCAATCTTTAAATAATCTTGATCTGTAGTTTTCACTCTCTGCTAGTTATTCTATCTTAAAAAACAACTAACCCATTATAGTGTTTGGAGAAAATATATATTAGAAAGTCCAAGGATTGTGCCAGAGCTGTTTTTGGTTCTGAAGTAGAATCAGAAGCTGCCTTCTGGTTTTTCAATGTGTGTGAGAAAAGAGAGAGATGGAGACTACAGCAGGCTGGATCCTTTTAGCTACATCTAAAAAGGGATCTGAGTCACTTAGCATCATTTTGACTTTCATGAAACCTGTAGCATGCTGGCAACCTACAAAGAAGTCCAGACTTTCATCTAAGTAAATCTAACCGCAGCCAATAAGCCAAGTCTATGTCACTACACAGGGGAGAAATCTTGAATTCAAGGTCCCAGATGGAAGCTGTCATTGGGAAAACACAGAAGATTCTTCTTGTACTAGATAACACATTAAAATGGGAGGTCAAGTAGTACACGAGGATAAGCTTTAGCATCTATAAAGGCATTGCAGTTACAGAATATTTCATGCAATACCATTAGTAGTCCTTCTCAGAGAATCACAGAATCACACAGAATGGTTGATGTTGGAAGGGGTCTCTGGAGGTCATCTGGTCCAACACTCCTGCTCAAGCAGGTTGCCCAGGACCACGTCCAGGCAGCTTTTGAAGATCTCCAAGGTGTGGTGGTTTCACACTGATGGCCAGCTAAACTCCACTACACCACCTCCTCACTCACCCTCCTCAAAGGAACAGGGGGAGAAATACGATGGAAAAGGGCTCAAGGGCTGAGATAATGACAGGGAGGTCACTCACCAGTTCAGGGCAACTTCTGCTACAGCGCCTCCTCCCCCTCCTTCTTCACTGACCTTGGTGTCTGCAGGGCTGTTCCTCACTCATTTTCTTACTCCTCTCTCCCAGCTGCTGTTGTGCAGCAGTTTTTTCCCTTAAATCTGCTCTCACAGAGGCACAACCAGCATCGCTTACTGTCTTAGCTCTGGCCAGTGATGGGTCCCTTTTGGAGCTGACTGGAACTGGCTTTGATCTGACATGGGGCAGCTTCTGGGCTCTTCTCACAGAGGCCACCCCTGCAGCCTCCCTGCTACCAAAACCTTGATACATAAGCCCAATACACAAGGAGGAAGACTCCACAACCCCTCTGGGCAACCTGTGCCAGTGCTCCATCACTCTCAAAGTAAAGAATTGTTTCCTGATGTTTAGATAGAGCTTGTATTTCAGTTTGTGCCCATTGCATCTTGTCCTGAGCACAACTGAAACGAGCCTGGATGCATCTTCATTGCACCCTCAGGTACTTAAATACATTGATGAGATCCCCCCTTCTCTTCTCCAGGCTGAAAATTGCCCAGTTCTCTCAGCCTTTCCTCATAGGAGAGATGCTCCAGTCCTTAATCATCTTGGTGGCCTTACTTTGGACCCTTTCTTGTGTGTCCAGATATCTCTTGTACCAGGAGAACCAGAACCTGACACAATACTCCAGATGCAGCCTCACCAGCACTGAGTAGAGGGAGAGGATCGCCTCTGTTGACCTGCTGGCAACAGTTTGCATAACGCAGCCAAGAATACTGTTAGCCTTCCTAATGGCAAGGGCACATTGCTGACTTGTGTTCAACTTGGTGTCCACGAGGACCCCAAGGTCCTTTCCTGTAAAGCTGCTTTCTAGCTAGGTGGCCCCCAGCATGTCCTGGTGCCTGGGATTGTTCCTGCCCAGGTGCAGGACTTTGAACTTCTCCTTGTTGAACTTCATGAAGTTCTTGTCAGCCCAATTTTCCAACCTGTTGAGGTCCTCTGGATGGCAGCATGTTCCTCTGGTGAATCAGCCACTTCCCCCAGCTTTGTGTCGTCTGTGAATTTACTGAGAGTGTAATCTACCCCATCGTCCAGACCTTTAATGAAGATGTTAAACAGGACTGGACCCAGTATTGACCCCAGGGTAGTCTGCTTACAGCTCTAAAACCTTCATGGGCTGGTTTTGAGCTTCTGACATATCCACCAAAAAATCCCCTTGGCATATATACTTCTGCAGGTGCTTCTAAGAAAGAGCAATTGGCCTAGGTACTACTGCTGAAGTATGGCACCTCCTTCACTTCTAGGAATGGGTTGTGTCACACTGACAGCCTACCAAGGAGTCAGCCAAAAGAGAAGAACAGTGATAGAAGTAAACTTAAGGTAAAAGTTACATGAAGAAGGTCTTATTTTGGCCTTGGAAAAAGAAAAGCAAAACTGAATGTGGACCTAGGAGTACTAACCATAGGCAGGAAGCTGCTTCTGTGCTGCTCTTCAACAGCTTTCATTATAATTTCAGAAACCACCTTGTGTTTGCCCACCTAAGTCCTTAGTGTCAACTAATCTTAGTGTCAACAGCTGACGCAGCACATTGCCAGAGAGGGAAGGGAATTGAAAGCATGGGTACCCAGTGAGTGGCATAAGTCAACAAGCTGAGGAAAGGGAGGATACCAACAGCCTGGAGATTTATGCTTTTGCTGCTTACAGGAGTTGAGGAGAACAGCAGTCCAGAAAGGCAATTTTGAAAGTGATGATGTGGAACTAGGTCTTTAAGGTCCCTTCCAAACCAAACCATTCTATGTAAAGGAAAGGCACTGGACTTTTGAAAGTGGTATTATAAAGCAGGGAGAGATGGAAGAGAGAGCTCTTCTGGCACAAACACAGCTGCACTCAGCTCAGTTTGCGATCGAAGCACTCATCAGGAGACTGTGGCTTTGTTTACTCTTTGGGACACAGCCTGTTCTCTGGGCCTGAAAGCAAGTGGCACAATATATGTGTCTGTATGGCCCATGTAATCTCCTAACGTGTGTCCAAGCATAGTCTAGGAGAGAACTAGCTGACAAACACCAAAATTGTTCCAGGGACCTTACGGATGATGGTGCATGAGTGCTCAAACTGTGCCATGACGTTTGTTTTATTTACTATAGAAGTAGCATATGGGACTATTTTAGGAAGTAGGAGGAACAATTCTTCTATGCCATGCAAGAGAACATTAGCCTTATGACAGAGCAATGAGACATCTGAATATAACTATGAAATGCACTTCCAGGTGAAACTGTAGCTGTAGTACTTGAAGTGTCTTCTGTAGTGTCTTAAAACTTACGGAAATAAATTCCCTTGCCCATGTGACAAAATAACCCCTTACACTGGATACTGAGTGGTAAATAGCAGACCACTATAAAAACTATGTCATGCAAGCATGGGAATTTATCATTACATAATTCTTTGAAAGAAGCACTAGTTGGGCTTAATTTCTGGATATATTGTGAATATAGAACATATGAAGATAATCTAGACTGAAAACACATTCCAGTAAATTTCTGGAATTATCATATAGGACATAATAATTTTCTGTGGGATTAAAGTGGTAAATTCAGGCTTTGCAATAGGTTTAAATAGGCTAAAGAGCTTTGTGAAGTCATTCTGGAAGGTGTGCTGCTGGCATCCTCTTTAGGGAATGCAGAAGAATTATATCATTCAGGTAAGTCACTGAAAATTGACTCTGCATTCTCAAGCAGTTTACTAAATGAGGGGAATGATTCCTTGTTCCGAAGATGAGTGGTGGTAAATAAGAAAAGTGAGAAGATAGTAATAATCTTCCAATCAGAGGGCATCCAAGACAAGCTCAATCAGTTTTTGATGAGTTTGTTTATAGGAATGTAGATACCACATCCAGATTTATAAGAGATACATCAACAGAAACCAATTCATATCACTATTTTACTAGCTGAATTTCTGAGGTGAATGAAAAAACACATCACAAGATGGTGATGGACTGTCAGCAAGACAGTGCTCCTGCCTTACTGCAGTTTAAAGCAACACATACTACCTTTTTGTCCCCATGGTTACTATTTGAAAATTATTGATTCTTCGAGAAGCCCACAGCTGTTCTTAATTCCTGGTGATGTTAATTGCTAGTGCTTCAGTCATCACCTATAGATGGGTAGGTAATGACACCACAAAGAAGAGAAGCTGTCAGCTGTCTCTGTCAGAAAGGCTTTACTGATGTTGAGCTAAGAAATAAGAAGGCTTGTTGCTGTCATGCCTGTGTTCAGGAGAAGCGAAGAGCTACCCTGGCAGTTCACTGTTGTGGACAACTAGCAACCTTTCCCTTGCAACACCTGCAGCTGATACGTTCAGACACAAAGATCAGAGCACAGTGTTGTTATAGGTCATACAGGAGAAAGGTGAGAGTTGGAAAACACACAAAGTTTTCATCCTAGTCATTTGCCTCTTTTACATAAGGGTCTGTAAAAGGACTCCAGTCCTTTAAAAAACTTCCAGTGAAAGAGGAGGGCTAGCATCTGTAGGCAGTCTATTTCAGTGTTTCACTAGCTTTATTGATATCCAGCCTGGATATTTCTTTCTTCAATTTAGTAAAACATGTTCAGTTGTAATGAGATTGTCCTGTTCATCAGCCTCTGACTGCTAATGCTAGTCCACCCAGATGGAGACCTTGAGGTTACACAACAGATCACTGTGGGATGAGGGCGAGGATAACAATGCATCAAACCCCAATTATTACATGAATCCTGGACAGAACTTTGCTTTTGTGAATCAAGCCAGATTCTACAAACTGCTCACAGTTGGTAACCCAGTTAGTTCTTGCTTGTTTTTAAATGTCATCCATTTAACTAGAAGGTGCTCTAGCTAAAAAAGTATTACTAATTTCTGTATTGCCAATGAGTTTCCTACTTGGAGTACAAAAGTCAGATCTTCCTGTTTCTGTATGGACCTCAAAATTCTGGAATTTTTCAATAAACTTGTATTTACATTAAGTATATTATATTACATATAGAATTAATGGCACTGCTCTGAGATACATTAATTCTGTCTATGGTACTTACCTCCGTAGTTGTCTTCTGGCTATACTTAAGCTCAAGCCAAAAGCCCTTTGGAAGTCAATAAAGCTGCTTCCACTTTACTATTTACCAACTTGTCTAAAATTAATCTGATTAGAATTTACATGGACTAAGAAACAGAAGTGAATTAGTATAAATGTTAAATGAAACAAAGTAAAAAGGAATCAGAGCTATTTAATCAAATACTTATACAGAGACATGCAAGCAAGAAGCAGTTTTGACTGAAGACAGAGATCAAATTTGTCAAATTTTAGTGCCTCAGATTTGGCATGGATATACATATCTGGGCAAATAAACAGATGCTTATTTGATTTTCAGAACTGTTGAGCATGTGCAGTTGCTATTGACTTTTCTGAGAGCTAAACATATTTGATATTTCAAAGAGATGAGAAGGCATTTTTATTCAGATACGTAGGCATTTGAGTAATACTATCTTTGTGCTGCTAAATTTATGATTTTAGGATCATCACAAGTGGTTTAAATGAGACTTCCTCACACACTGTCCTACAAACACTGGCGTGATGCATTATCCAAAAATCACTGTTTAAACAATTTTGTATTTGAATACTTCCTCAGTTCCTTCATATTTAATGTAGGATTGCATCTGTTCTTACTGGATGAACATGAAGCTAGATTACTGACATGACAAGCTGGGTGGTTGCTCTTAAGACTTCTGTTTTATGGCACAGTTCTAGATAAAACTAAATAATCAACACTTTATATTATAGGCCTTATTCACCATGACCACCCAGAAGCCTAGCTGTGTAAAGACTGAACAAAATGGTTTTTGAGCACTAGCCCTAGTGTTACTAAAAGGAAGGAAACAAGAGAATAAAAATCTTAGGGGGAAAAAAAATAAAGAAAAACAACAACCCAAGAGCAAAATTTCATTCCAGTAGTTATCCAGAAATCTGATTTCCTCCGCTTTGTGTCAGGCACTTAGCGTTATTGTTGCAGCTAGGAGAACTTTATGAGAGTGATTAAAATAAAACTTCTTGGAGGAGAGGTGCCACAAGAGACTTCAGCATCACCCGTGAAGTCATTTATCTACTGTGAAAACACAGGTCTCTTGCTTTATTAAACATCTCTGTACAAGCTCCATTTGATGTCTGGGGCCAGATATTCACTTGGCACAGTTCTGTTGAAGTCAATAGACCCATATTGATTTACACAAGCTAAACCTGTGAGTTTATTGCAGCATCACTAAAAGGGGTGATTAATTGTAGCACAGCATTGCAATATGATAATAATGCTCAAAAACCTCCCCAGAGTGGAATAGAAATATGCTATGTCTTTCTGCAAAGCATTCTTTTCATGCAGACTACCTATTTATGAGTTGGGGGCGAGGCAGGGGGGGCGGGTTTAATTATTTTTAAAATACAGACTGTAATCTTGCTACCATCTCAACTTTACCCTGCAAAACACATAACAACAAGGAAGTGGTATGTAATTTCTGATACCCTGATTGACGCTAAAAGCCTGGTACATACTGATCCTCTTGAAGAGTATGTGTTCCACATTTGACAATGTCCTACAGAAGATGTGGCCTTCCCATCCTGCAGGACTGTTGCATCTGTGTCCTGTGCACATCCCCAGGCTCTGTAGCCTCTGTCCCCTACCCAGGGGTTCAGCTGCCTGTGCTTGAGGCAATCTCTGGTATGGGGCATACGCGTAAGCTGGGTTCAGGACACTAGGACAAAAGATGTGTGGGAGAGCTGCAAGAAAACCCATCAGGGCCTCCTACCCCTGCTTTGCTCGTGTATTTAAGCTGTGGCTGTTGCCCTTGGTCATGACCTGAGCTATGCTGCAGGTATGCCTGAGCCTGGCCCTGGTCCTGACCTGCTGATGTGATCTCAGACTTGCTGCGTCACCAGAGACTTGCCTAGGAATCATTAGGCAGTGACTGACCCTCACCAGAACTGCCCTCTCTCCTTGCTTGTGCACTGTGGGATGGTGCCCATGCTGGTGAGGACACTGCCCTGCCACCACACTCACACCCCAGCTCCTGGCTTGCCTTCCCTGGGGAGCAGCTCCCTTACAAGATAAACCCTGAAGTCCTGCATGTACTATTGGCAGCAGGCATGAGCGAACAAGTATATACTGATCTGCTTCTTTTTTTAAAAAAGAAGCAGATACTCTACAGGGTCATTTTTATTTAAAATTGAATTTAGCAGAAGTGGACAAAACTGAGCCTCTTTTTTGTTACTGCTGCACAGAAATCTGCTGTGCTGTAAGACCTTATAATCTGAGAAGCCGAATGGAAGACAGAAAATTGTATCCAGAGCTGCACAGTCCAAGCAAAACATTTTTATGCCTTTGGTGTATTTTAATAATTAAAAGTGGGTATTGGCTCATTTCCGAAGCTATAGACCCATCAGCTGTCACGCAGCAGTATGAGACATGCTGAAGGGTTTCCCCCAGCCTGTGGTCTCCTGCAGGGTCTCTTTAGCTCACCGAGTTGTGATACAGTGTCCAGTCTCTTTTCCCCACTGAGAGACACCACACGTGAAGATGCAGAGGGGCAGAGGGGTCCAGGTGCTAGACTGTAGGAAAGGTTGGGCTGCTTCATGCAGCTTCACAAGAAGAAGTTGCAGTAGAAGACAGACTGATCCCACTGCAGTATCACATCATCTTTCCTGTCCTGTCCTCATTTCAGCATGGTGAAATGAGCTAAGTTGGTGCAGAAGGGCAGGAATACATCCATCGCAGGATCCACCTTGTTGAGTCTCAGGAGTTAGGTCAGAGAAAAAGCTGAGGTTTGAATCAAGCCATCCTCGAATGGCTGATTTCCTAATTCCCTGCTCCATGGCAGATTTGGGTCAGCAGAGGGAAAATGAAAAAAGCAAATGTAATACACTTAACACATAAGGTTCCTGTCCCAGTTGTGTAGTTAATTCTGAAAGGACAAAGCCCTCTTATAAGATTATAAATACTCTACAGCAGTGTAAAGTCAAAACAGTTTAAACATACAACTCCTAACAGAATTAAACTGTTAAAAGAATAAATTCTTGTTCACTCACCTGCTGCCCACTCACCTTAGCAGCAGAGCTAGATGTTAATAATGTGAGGAAATTAGGTGCAAGTCTGACATTTTGGTGTCATGTCTCTCAGCATGAATATTTCCCTGAAATGGCAGTCAGCATGATACAGATTCTTCCTAATACAGCTGCTGAAATGAAATGGTGTGTTTTTGGGGAGCCAGGCTGGTGGCAAGGTTTCCACCAGAGGCACCCAGGTCCCACAGCACACCAGACCCAGGGTGCTACATTTCAGCAGTTCATTAAGCATTTCAGTCCTGCTTGGCATTTCTCTGAATTGTCATCTTTTCAGTACATCAATTTTTTTCTCTAATTATATTGATTTTCGAAAATTACAGTGTCCTTCTGGTGATTTTCAACTATGTACAGCAAAAACTTGGAGTGCAAGAAGAAAAACAAACTTATTGTGCTCCAGCAAGTTATTTTATACCATTAGACCTTTCATGGGACAAAACAGAGACTTCAGAGCTGAGAACATGTGAAAATATTACAGTTATTAAAAAAATAAATAGAAGCTAAGTTCCTAAATGAATATAGACCTTACATTCATCATCCAGCACAAAAAGACCACTTATTGTCTGGTGCACCAGCTCTGTAATTACACACCAGCTTATTTTCAGTGTGTGGAAGGTGTAATTGCCTGTGCCCAGCTTTATCTGTGGGTCATCAGAACGGTCTGACTGTGCCACATGCTGGCACCTGTCATCTGCAGGCTATCCTCTCACAGCCGAGACCTGCATGCTAGCCCAAACTGCTTCCTAAATCATGTCTTAATAAAGCAGAAAGCTACTAAAATCTGGTACATTAATTGAAGGGTGTCATACAACCTCCAGGAGACCAACAACAAAATATCTATTGTTTCTTCACAATGTAGATGAGCTATGATTCCCCCCTACATCTTCATTTTACAAAAGATTTTAGTAATTGTATCAATGAACCATGCTAGAGGTAGGACACGTGCATTGGTGTAAAAGCACTGAAGTCAATGCAGCTAAATATTATAGCACCTGTAATCTCCTTCATGGTGGGGAGAAGAGGTATTTGGGTGCTCGTGGAATATGTTTCTGTTCCTACTCCTGTGATGTTTTTACACTTTTTAGTAAATGATTTGCTAATACAAAAGACTTAAGCAGCTCTGGGAGCCAAGAACAAAGCCCAGAGTGAGTGCTTTAACAAACAGACATTGCCAAGAGTATTTCAAAGGACAATTGAAACCTCATCCATTCATTCAAGAATGTCTCTGCTACATACAGCCTGCATGGATGTAGTTCCCACGTGGTGGGAGATACCTGGCTCATCACTGCAGGTAAATACATTTAAAGAAAGGTACAACATAAATATGCATCTTTCTGCAGTTTTCCCTACTGGTTAACTCTGAGAGGCTCCCGGCTTTATGGTTTTTAGTTCTAGACTTTGCTGAAGTGAACCAGTCTTTTATTGGATTTAGTTCATATACTTAACAGATGGTTTAGAAAAAATTTTCACCAACTGATCATGACAATATATAAGAAACACTTATCCTACTGTTTCTTTGGTGTGGGAAAATTAATACGTGTTCAAATAACTGGGGTTAATCTAGCATTTAGCAGGCAATTACTCTTATGCTTTCTGACCTTTTTATTATGTATAAAACGAAACAGCAGGATACAGTCTATAGTTAGTTATATTTAGCCATTGTCCTAGATATGATTAGCCATTATCCGAAGAATTTTAGGCCTATAAAAAGGGCAAAAATAATTTACACAACAGTTAGAAGCTTGAAAAGGTATGTTTAGGGACATACTATATAACTTGCACTTCTTTGTGTTTGGAAATCCCCTTTCTCTGCAACTCAGTATACACCTTGGCAGGATTTATTAAAGGGACTTGCCAGCTTAATAAAAATGTGTAGCTTCAGAACTTAAGATCTGTTCAGGTAGATGTTACCCTCAATAAAAATCAATGGACCAAGTCTCATACATCTCATGTATATCACCAGAATTCCACTCAAATCAAAGTGTTGCCTTAATGTAAGTGAAGGAAATATTTGCCCAGAGGGAATGTTCATTCAAGTAAACATTGCAGGCTTAGACCTATCTTTGTTATGAGTCATCAGTCACTCAGCAATGCCAACTTATTATTAATTAATTCATTTCTTTTCAATATTTTTTCTACTTTTTTTCCCCCACCAATGGATGAATTCTATGGGAAAATTAAGAAAAAAACTACTGCAAATCCTTAACCTCTAAAGATAGGATAAGAGTCTCACTTCATTCCTTTACCTCTTCACCTCCAAGCTGGTTGCTATGAATTAGCAACAGGATCTAATACCTCTAAAGTATGAGGCTATCTTAAAGTTGGTGTCTGTGAAGAGCTTTGGAGGCTGAGCTAAGCATCTAGGGAGATGCTGTGGTAAAAATATGTAAAGCAAGGCAAGCAGTGGAGGAGTAATCACAAAGACTAACTTCAGTCCTGGGGAGACCTGACCTGCTTCTCTAAGCTTCCTTGTAGTGAATGGAGGATAATTATCTAGCAGGTAAGTCAAAGCAGAAACCTAAATTTAGGCAGTATGAAATCATTTACCAGAGGAACCTCTTTCTCTATTGTAAACACCCCCCATATCCCCTTTTCTTCCTTCCACTTTTCTTACTACAGTTCCAGTGCCCACATTTTAAAAAGGGACATTTTTAAAGTGGACTGTATGCCAAAGAGATACACAAATGCCACTGAAGGGCTGGAGAAAATGTCTGTCAGTGAGCTTGTTCTGTTTGTCTTATCAGAAAAGAGGACTGAGATGTTACTAGATTAAGGTAAGTGCTTTCATGAGTAAAAAATACTGGGTACTAAAGGGGACTCTAATCTAGCAGAGAAAGGCATAACAGGAACCAATTGGCTGGAAGCAGAAGCCAAATGATTCAAATTAGAAATTAAGCACACATTTTTAACAGTGAGAGTAAATAGCTACTGGAACAGACTACAAAGGAAAATGACAGATTCTCACCATGTTCATATTTTCAAGTCAGGACTAGATGCTAGGCTGAAAGAAAAGTTTTAGCAAGCTATTGGGCTCAATATGGGGTTAGAGTTCAATACTTAATGGCCTGTGATATTCAGGAGATTAGATAGTTTAATGGTCCCTTTTAGTCTTTAACACTATGAGAGTAAGCCCTATGAATCTATATCTGTCTCCAGGGATTCAGATTTAGGCTTTGTACAAAAAGATCATACCTAAATTCTTTAACCAAACAGTTTTGATAACTTCTGTTATCTTTCAAAAATGACTGATTTCTGAAAGATTTCTGGCGGTAACATTGCTTCTTCTGAGAACCGAATACAAGAGCTGAATATAAGCTGAATGCAATTGTTACTTGTAGCAATAACATTTTATTAATAATGGGACCGTTTTATGTTATATGAGTTCTTAAAATTAATAAGATGGCCGATATTTTGTGGCATAAATCATCATATGTATGGCAACAAATATGGCATTTAGCAGCTAGTATTCACCTAGAAATCAAGCTACATAGAGGAATACAGAGGATGAGTATACTGATGTGATTTGCAAATATTCATTAATTGAACATCACCATAATACTGTGAAGCGAATAAGTATTATTACTCTGATTTCACAGATATTTTCCCATTTAGGTGAAGTGGTTTGTTCAAAGCTATTTAAAATGAAGAAAATAAAAATAAATAAATAAAGGACAATGGCAAAATGATAATTAAAACCCAGATGGGAAGCCTTGGCCACCTTGAAGTTTGCAGATTTGGGGGAACTGAATTTCTAACCTGCTGTGTAGCTCAGCTTAAACATAAATCCATCCTAGGCCCAGTGAAATGTTCTTCATTCAGGTCGTAACTGACCTTAAAGCTTGTGTCAAAAGATCATTCAAACTTTTGAATGATCATAATGATCATTCCAGATTTATTTATTTTCTCCTTTTTCTACACTCTGTCATTTGACTATCACACTGAATTATCGGATAGAAAAAAAAAATCTTTACTTTCTTCCCACTTCATAATCTTTTAAATATATTTCCTGTAAGGGTAAAGTGAACCTAGGTTAAGTTCTGCTAACAGAAACATTTGAAAACCCATAAGAAAAAAGTACTGAGAAAATGAGATCAGGCCTTTATTTCTAGTACTACAGTTGATTTTAGATGCATTCTTCATCAAAGTATTCTGGTGTTAAGATTTGCTTTGTACTTGGAAAGGTTTCCCCACCTGCACACTGAAGGTGAGAAAAGGCCAGAAAATCATCACGAAACCATCTCTATCCACTTGTCAGTGAAGACCTCTCCTACTCTGGCCCTCAGTTTGACACGTTTCCTCTCTGTAGACCAGGATCCCAGTGCCTTCCTTTCTGATGCAAAAATGCAGTAGCTGACAGGTGTTCCTTGATTTAACAGGCCACAAAGCTTTCTTCCTGAGATTTGTCTCCTCCCTCTAGCCCTGGACTCTCCAAGCAGGAATTCTTTTCCCATGATTTCCACAGCCACTCCCAACTGACTTTCCATGTGCCTTTTCACCCAAGAACTATGCCAATTACCTGGGGCTTAGCAAAGTCAGCGGCAATTTCCATTTCAGTCACTTGCAAGCCACTTGAAATCTCTCTTCTCAAGGAAATGTTATTACTCAGATAAGTGACAGACATTACGTGAAAGAAATAGACTTCGTCTTGATTTCCCTGTAAAGTCTGTCTTTGATGGCTTCCTATATTTGCAATAGTTTCATTATCTCTAGTAGTATTTATTTCCCTAGACCAAACAGTAATTATTTCCCTAGACCATCTCCTTCTTCTTCAGGGTCTTCTTACAATATTTGTCCAAGCTATCCCTTTACCTCAGGTGTACAGGGGGGTATTGTCTGAGTCCTCTAATGGGCTATACACTTTGCAAAACGTGCCACATAGAAAACTGAGAAAGCTGAGAATAAGCAATGCAAAGAGTTAGAAAATACATACAAGGAGAGAAGATTAGTGAAAACGACACATTCCTTTTGACTGCAATACAGAATAAGGACATGGATGTAATAAAACATAGATAGTGCTCTTCCCAGTCCAAAAAGAATATGCATATAAAATTTAAAAATCAGCACCCAGAGCACAAAATAACAGTATCACAGAGGGAGAAAATAAAGGAAAAGTCTATTCCATACTATAACGTCAACTGGAAGGATATGGAGGGCATCCACCTGCACAGTTGTAAAATACAAAATTAAATGAGCTATAAATCTCTTGCCTTTATTTTTCCAGCCTCATACTACAATGATTCTCTAAAGCAGGTCAACAAACAAATGTGGGAAGAGAAAGTCTTCGCATCTGTTAAACTTGGTAACAGTCCTAAAGCTAGCAGAGTCCTCAGCAGCACTGCAAGGAAAACAGAAAAATGAATCAAGGTCCTTGCCGATTACAAGCTCCAGATCCAGCAGGGCTACTGGAAATAAGGTTGCTGTTTACCAGCACATGAGACAGAACCATCAGCACAACAATGCAACCTCTTTTCTGCTGCATGCTACTGAGAAGGTGGGCAGCTATAATCCCCTACATGCCTTCTGTAAATCCGAACCTGCCAGGTAGCACCAACGGGAATAGTGACAAAAATCTAATATCTCCTTTCCCAAGAATACAGAGCCTAAGACTGGGCAAATCACAGTTAAACACAAACACTATTGAGCACACAAGTCACATTAGGCATAGAAAAGACGCATCACTGGAACATGACCTAAATATGATGAAAGCTATAAAGCATTTAAATGTTTCTGTATCTGGAACAATGATATACCTACAAAGATTTAGACAAAATTTGGAAGAAACAGAGTTTCTCTTAAGAAACTAAAAAGAGTGTAGCAACCATGATTACAGGACTAGCAGTGCTAACAAAGCCATTCAATAAGTAAATGAAGTCTATATCTAAACTGAAGTACTATGAAGATAGACATTGACTAGCAAAACGCATCCTCACAAACAGCTTTGCTTCCTGTTTGCAGGAACTCCTTTGAGAAGTGAGAACACGGAGACCAATTTGGTAGAGCTGTACTCAAATGAAAACAAAAGTATCTGCCATTTTTAAAGGGTTAAAGGCTGCATAAGTTCACATACACCCTGCTAGTTCAACAAATTTGTGAGAATGACCTGGACAAACTTGTAATTTCTGCACCACTGAGATTTCACCCATGACTTTGAAGCTGTTAGTATTAGTAATGAAGCTCAAGAAAACTATGCTTCTTAAGAAAAGCATGCAAAGAATATAAATTGACAGCATCCCCTGAGTCTTTGAAGGGCACCTTGAAAATGCTAAGTAGAAACACAGTGTAGTAGACCTATGCGAATGCACATCACAGAAATTTTCAGGATCACTGCTTTCCACAACTGTCTGATTAAAGGACACAGAAAAGACAGAGCCAGATTCTAACTAGGGCTGCACAAGGTGCACAGCAGTAGGAAAAGAGGCAAAAAAAAAAAGTTGGAAAATGGCAAACTGCTATTAAATATAAGGGGAAAAAATTACTGTGAGAGTGGTCAAGTGCTGAAACAGGCTGCCCAGAAAGGCTGTGACATTCCCATCCTTGGAGCTGTTTGAACCTTTTCTTAACAAGGTTCATAGCATCCTCGTTCAATTGGTTCTGCTTTGAGTTAGGGTTGCACTAGATGGCCTCCACAGGTTCCTTCCAACGTAAATTATTCTATAAGTCTATGATTCTATGGTTTGTGTAATGCTCCAAAAGCCTGTGATGAATTGTTCTACTTTCAGAAGAACCTGACAGGCATATGTAGCCAATTTTGACACATAGGAAACTTTGTGTGCAATTACTAGAGCATCTTTTTCCAAAATACTTTTGCACTATGTAAAGACAATATTTGATTTATACTAGCAGTAAGTTAATTTAAAATATCAGATCTCAGTAAAGATGGAAAATTTCCCAAGTTTAGAAAGATGTTACACATACCAGTATCAATGCCCACAGTAATCTCAGAACCTAGACTGAGCTGTGTAAAAGTAACCACATGAGCACTAACAAAGGCACAAGAACTTGATCGAGATTCTTTGTTAAAGTATAATTACGTACCTATGGATTCAGGGGTTTTCTTGTAGAGAGAGCAAAGAACTGAGGGCTCAGAACAGTTCATTCACTGAATAACTTCTCCTGATTTTCAGCACTGCAAATTGAAACAAAATAAAATCAGGCAGATCCTTCCACAATAAAAATACTGAACTGCACTAAAGGCTTAGAACTTAGTGAATGGTGGCACCTTGTCAAAGTGGTTGATAAGAAGTAATTTTTTTTCTTTGCATTAATAAAATGCAAAGAATAGTCAGTTACTTAAGTAACAAAAAAATACTTGAAAAATGTCCATATTAATGCAAACACACACAGTGGATAATACACACAATGAGGTGGAATAGCAACTGAGAACATCTACTATTATTTCCATAGCTCTGAGAACCACCTGTCACACAGGGAAAAGACAATTCTGTTGTCACAACACAAGCACAAACCACTGACACTCTTATGGCTGTGCCCAGTGGTTGGAGTGGAACTGTTGAGCTGGCAGTATGGAAACTGTGACATCTAGTTACAGCTAATGCCTTCCCAGTACTGCAGGTGTGCATGCAGGCAGTGACAGTGCAGTGCAAGCCCCTTACGTCCTCATTGAAGAAGAAATGCCAAATATGACATCCAAACAGCAGAATGGTGTAGAACCACTTCCAACTACACTCTCAGCATCTTTGAGTGATGCTTTCCATGCACATTACCTAACAGGTAATTTCATTTGGAAGAAGCATTGGAGGTGATATTTGTATGTTCTTTCTTTCTTTCTCTCTTTTTCCTCCTCTCCTTTGTATGTGTTAAAGTATGTGTATTCTAAGGTGAGGTGCTGTGAGTTGAGGATGTTTTTGGAAAGCCTTGCTAAAGAGTTTGTCTCATTTTACTCTATCTAATGCAAGTCTGCATTTGGGAAAACAGGTTAAACATGGACAAAACATTTCTTAATAATAACATTGTGAATGCACATACACAGCATCAAACATATTTGTATTACATGCCTATTATTAGTCATACTAATGTACTCTCCTCAAAGCACATTTTCCTAAAACAAACTTTAGCTTTGGCTCTGCAAGCTCTCTGAAGAACAGACAGTGATTTCCAGCAGCGTGAACCATGTTAGGTTGCAGGTCACTTCAACAAATGGCTTTTTACTTTTGAAATGTGCAAGCTGCCTTTGCTGAAGGACCTGTTGGCATGACAATGCATATTTAAGGTGTATCAAATATGCCGGTTATACAAAAGAGAATGATGTAAATGTTGTATGCATACATGAAGGCACAGAGGTGAGTATGAATTTAATACTCCAGAGTGACTGGCTAGGATTTTGCATGCAATATTTGACCCAAAATATCAAGATCAATTTATTTTCCATTTCAGAATGTAAAGCTTTATTAACCTATCATCAAACGTCCAAATATATTACAAATAGCCGCCTTAAAAACAAATTGAACTATTCCTATGAATCTTACAGAATGGGTTAGATAAACTTTCAAAATTCCTTTTGCTTTTCACCATCGAGTCCTTTTCTCAAATGACAATAACACATGCAATTTCATCTGGCAGTAATTTACGGTATATCTGATATTATATTGCCTACCAATAATAAACTGTCAAACTGTTTTGGCACATGTCATTTTCATGAAGCCATCAAGAAGGGAGCCTTGGTGCTTTGGGCCCAGTCATGAGATGGCCCAACCAGAAAGACAGCTTAGGTCTATGCCATCTGGTGGAACAGTGACCAAGGCCACAGTGAAGCTAAAGGAGCTCCACAAAGCAGAAGAGGAGGGTTATTGCAGCAGCTTTTATCCTGTTGACAATAACTTTGTATTTGCATTTAAAATTCCAGCCAATCACTTTTCATGCTACCAAGGACCCAATGCCTGAAATACAAGCTTCAAAGGTACGAGTTTTTGTATCTTAGCTGCAAAATAGACTGGATGCCTCTTCATCACAGTTGAAAGACCAGTCCTTATGCTACAAGCAATGGGATGGTTCATACCCAATAGGCAAGGAAAATTGTTGCATCTTAAATAACTTTACCAATGATGTCGATCAGCATGTCTATATCCCTTCAGAAACAGTTTCAGCTTGCATATATTTGCCCTTGTATATGAATGTCCTCATGGATGGTCTCCAAGAATTAGTCTGTATGGCTATTGCACCTTCACATCATTCTAAATTCACTTCTGTTGTGTGCCTTGGAGAAATCAGGCAACTACTAAAGGTTAGGTTGTGCAGCAGTGAAGAGAAACAGATTTTATTTATTAAAACAAACTTCCAGATGGTTCAACATCACCACATTGTGCAAACAACTAGCTTAAATGACTTTCTTTTATTGTCATTACCCTCCCGTTTCCTTCTGCCATCACCCCCTAGCGTTTCTTATGCTTCCTTGCTTCAGCATGTGTCCAAGCTTTGTAAGATATTTAAGATATGAACTTGTCTGCTTATGAGGTTTCTAGAAGCATTTGTAACAAACACGCTAAGCCAAAAATAGTAACAATGGATCACCAACTCAGAATTAAACTGTCCTTATGACCAGAAATATAAAAGTCCAATCAACCTTTT
>VXAL01018919.1:64826-79600 GCA_013399475.1 Chauna torquata
GAGAGTAAAGCTAGCCCACATGAAATGACAAATGAGCACATGCCAAAACCCCACCTACTCAACTGTGCACCTTAAGGCCTCTTCTACCTGAAATAAACAGCAAAAATTATTCCCTTCCCATCACTGTCGGCTTTTATTTTCCTTAAAAAGCTAAACTTGCTTTCAAAGCTAAACTGTAGTTTGGTATTAGTTACTTTTATGTTTCTGATCTATTTCTTTCAGAATAACACTGTGAGGTCAAAACAACACAAGGTAGCGCAAGGTGGGTTAGTTTCCATTATAGAGCTAAAGATGCTTCTGTTTTTCTCAGTTTGCAGATCTCCAGACCTGTCTGAGAGAGGTGCATGTCTTTGTACAGCAGTTAACCCTTCTGACCATAGGATCACGTTTTAGATACTTTTGCACGTAATTTGAAAGTAATCCAGACTCCTCAAGACTGACAGACTCCAGAGTGAAAAATCAACAGATCTGTTCGTTTTCCATTGCGATGTCATTCTTAGTCACTCACTCACTGCCCACTCAGCTGAAAATCTCTTGCACTAAATTTTGTACCAGAAAATTTTCAAAAATAGATAGTAAAGAGAAAATAATGAACTGTGAGGCATTTGTAAAAATCTCCTTTCGTATCTAAGAAATTCACTTTCAGTGACCCCATCAGCATTTATTTGATCTTTCACTACGCTTTTACTCAACGCAGGAAGCAGAAGAAGTTTAAGTGGACAGGTGTGATACAGACTTTGGGAAATATTTAGACTTCTTAGAAGTTATTTCTAGTCTTTCTAGTATTTTTGTTCTGCAAATAAAAACTGGTGATTTTGAGGATTAGCTGGATATCATAGCATATTCTCAGTCCTGCTTTACTTACATTTCAAAACAAATTTTGTTTTTCATGTAGCAATGATAAAAAACATCTTCAAATCCTCAAACATTTTTCATAGATGAATCTGATTGATTTACATCAAAAGTTTGTTTTATTAATAGCTTTTAAAATATTGATAAAAGTATTGGTCATTTGTGAAAATAGTCCATGGAAAGCATAAATCCCATAGGTTTTAAAGAAAGTTCTTATTTGTCCATTCATCATGCAGCAAAGGCAATCTATATATTTGGCGTATCTGAACTCCTTCAGTATACGGACACAGGAATGAGCAAACCTGTGACATATTGCCAATATTTCTAAAATGTTAACCCTTCACACAATCCCCTTTAGCCCCATCCCAACTATGACAAATGTACCCCTTCATGAATCAGAGGGATATGTGCCATTCTTCCAAACATCTGTTTTTCATTTTGCAACTTCTGCTTGTTTAAAATGACCAACCATTTAATCTGCTCCAGTTTTATACCACAGCTATACCTTCTTTTTTCATGCATCTAAGACCTAAGNTAGATTGAAATCTCTAACTAGAACATTATGAGGAAATTGAAGAGCAATAAGTCCAGGACTGCAATCATATAAAATATTTCTAACTATATAAAGTGTGGCATATCAAAGGCCCTGCAATATAACTGTAAAGTTCTGGAAAGCCAGAAATTTGCTTGACTTTGACCCCACCCTACAAAGTCAAATAAATGTCTCTTTTGAGAGATCCAGATGAAGCCCACTGAGAAAACTTGAGTGCTTAAAGGCAGGCCCAACAGCTCATTTTTAAACAAGGGATGCCTTAGAGACCCTTGCCCCCACATGTATTGATTGGAAGACATATTAAACAGAGAGCTTGGTTACTCCTTGAAAAAAGACAACCTTACAAGATCAGACTAAAAGAGAATCAGTAAGAGAAAATCCTGTCTCTTTGATGTTAGATGTGGACTGGATTTTGGGGGTTGAGGTTAATAAATCAGGATGTAATGGTAACTGCTAGGTTACCCCTGTGCACAGAAGCACAGGGACATCAATCAGATTCTTTTTTTCTCAGGGCAAAATTCGTATCTATCTCCTCATAAAACAACAATTAACAAAACACCAGACATAACTTCAAACATCTTCCAGTTTCAGGCTTCTAACCTGGACACAAGGATCTGCAATCAGCCATTTCTTCCCTGTAGTGCTATCTACCTTCTCCCACAGCACCTGTCATGGCTAGCACTGCCTCCATGAGCTGTCCTACAAGGTCATCATTCTCATTCTAATCCTGTCCCTGCAGCAATATGCAGCCAGAAATCAAGGCAGCTGGAAACAAACAAACAAACAAACAAAATAGGTACTTGTTTATATCATAAAGAAACTTAAAGTAAATTGTGACAAGTAGATACTAGATTTTATATGACTTTTTAGTTTTTTGTATTTCTGACTTTTCCTTTTTATTATTATTATTATTGTTTTAATCTAACCTTGTTACTGGCAGGAACTAAGTTTTATCTTAAGGGACCATCTAAGTCCTGAGCAGGTTCAAGCCAGTTCATTGCTACTGTAATATAAATATTATACAAGAGTTTGTATCTCCTTTTACCCACAGGAGTGAATCTTCACCCAGACATTTCCCTCATAGGAAAGTTCTTTAAAATGTATTGCAACTGCAGTTCATATTTACTTACTCTCCCCTCCAATATCATATGATTTATAGAGCTAAATAAAGCTTGAAATTCTTTCTATATTCTTAATATCATACCACATAAACCTATAGCGGGGGTGTGCTGGGAACAGTCTAATAAATTGTTTAGTGTGAATCTCAGCAGCTGTAGAAAAAAATGTAACATTTTCAGGCTAGTTCTATGGAACTTTCCTCCAAACCTTAAGATAGAAAACATCAGAAATAACATTAAAAAATACATCAAGGAACTGATGTATTATATGTCTTTTTTTTTTTCAAACAATCAGCACAACTGTTGAGCTCCAGTGCATGTTCTAAAAGTGAGGATTTTTTTTCTTATAAACAGTAGTTGCACCTGTTTAATTCAAGTTAGTTTGAAAACTGCTTTATGTAACTTGATGAAAACCCCTTGGTGGGTACTCCTGCAGCAGTTCAGATACAGTTTAAAACTTTTACTAGTAAATTTGCATATTCAACCAAACCAACATAATCTGACCTAATTTGAATTTGGACTCCACAGAGGAATTATACAAAGCCTCTTAAAATATTCATTTTGTTTCACAGATAAAATGGTACAGCTTTTTGCATAGATATGACCTAAGGTGCCTAGAATTTTAGTCAGTACTTTGACTCACAGCTGCAAGAATTCATTTTTGTGAGCTCCATATGACAGAATTTGTTGTAAGATGTCTCTATAGTAAAGAGGCCAGAGGGAAAAGTAACCCATTCGTTTGGATCTACTGCTTGGGTCTTATTTTTTCACCTCCTTCTGTATGGAGACCCATGATGGTAAGTCTGCCCCAGAGTTCAGCATAGTTCTCATCTGTGCAACTCTGATCCAAAACTTTATTCATTTCTTTAAGGCATTTTTTTATATAACTTGAAATATTTTGATTATATTGAAGTCTTAATAATGAGACTAAAAGGAGTTAATAAGACATAAGCAAAGAGATTTCAGTTCAACCAGAGAAGACCTCAGCTCTGATTGACAAAAGCTGGATGATGCATTATTATTGGTGGCATTAACTCATGAAAACAGAAGAGAGCCTGAAATTTCTATTGACCAGCTACTAAAGCCAGGAATATTAATACATGCAGAAATAAAAAGAACATGAGCTGAAATTTAAATTATTTCTGACGTTCACAAAAAGTCTAGTCATAATACCTTGTCAGGAGAAGAAGGTTACATTCTATGGAGTGCTGATGCAAAAAACCTGCCCTTACAGAGCATCTCATCTAAATTAATCTTTTTTTTTTTAAACTCATAGTTTATTACTGAAGTTTTAGTGTACTTAAATGTCTACAAACTTTTTTTGAAATTACACATGTATAGTTTCAAATTCAATGATCAAACTGGAAGAAGATGTTATGGATGTTAAGCCAAACACAACCCAACAGATGGGAAAAAACATGCCGTGTTCCTACTACAAACAAATTAGTGGGGGGAAAAAAATAATGTAAAATGGAAAAAAAGACTTTTCCTAACTATGAAAACTTCCATTTTAAACAGGAATCGTTTAAAACTCTGACACTCTGAATGGGAACGCTGTATGTTGCTCTAGTGTTACCACAGCACTAATATACGCCCAAAGCATTGTAGGCTGAGCTCTATATGCATAAAGCTAGCTGACATTTTTAGTAACATTTTGTTCAAAGAGCATCCCAGTTTCATCTGGGAAATTCCATGGCCTAAATATTAATATTTCCACTAAATTTTAGGACAAATGAGGTGGAAGAAAGGCTGTGGAAATTCCCAATTTAGAGAAAGCATAATGTGTTGAGTCTTGCCCCAGTACCAACCTAGGGCAAAATGTTGCTTTTCCCCTTCCCACTCAAAACACACAGTTCCTGAGTAAATGGGATTTTCCCTCAGTGGTCTCTCTGCTTTTCTCAAAGGAAAAGTAATAAGGAAAAATAACACAGGAACAAATAGATTTTCATTTTTGTCATTTTCATTCATCTCTAAAGTTACAGCTCAGTGATAAAGAAACTGGGAGGTTTGACTTTTCTCAGGTGATCACAGATGAGAGGTAGACAAGGTGTAGGTTTCAAAAGACATAACTGTGATACTCCTGGGCTTACCTCACTCCTTGCTGGAAAAAAAAAAAAAAAAAAAGCGATTTTGGAAGAGAAGAGAACCAGTACATAAATAAATAAATAAACACTTACCTTAGATGCACTTCAAAGTAGTAGTTGCTGGTATATGATACCATTAAATTAATTAGTTGTCTATGGCACAATGTTAATGTAGAGGTTAACCTAGATTTATCTGTATTAAAGTTGGTTACTTAGCTCAGCTAGTCACCTATGCTGTCCTTTAGTCACTGGTGACATACATGCAGTTCCCAAGATGATTGAGCCCATTCCAAATAGGCACACAAAACATGCACCTGGGCAACTCTAGCAGGGACTCCAACTTGATGGACTGTCAAGATCCATCATGTACTCACTCAGGGACCATCAGGACTCCCCATCTCTTCCGAAGGTAATCTAGAAAGTATATATTAGACACCCTACTCTTCAGGCAGTTAATAGGTGAAGTGGAATGCACTTTTTATTCAACACTCAGTGGATCCAACTTTCATGTCATGATTTCCCTAAGCAAAAAAAATACAAAAAAATACAAAAAAAATACACTGTGTGCAGGACTCCTCTTGTAGGGACATACCAGTAATACCCAAAGGGACTAGACCATGATTTAGGGCACTACTGGGAACTTATCTGTTTCCTGGATGCTTTATAGCTCTGAGGCAGCAGGACATGGTTTCCTTTCTTTTTCTGTTCCAAGCTGTGCAACAACACATAACAGACTTGGCATTCACATGGAGGAAATGAGCTCAGATTGTCACCAGCAGCTCTTCTGTTTCTGTGCCATCTCTGTCTTTCCATCACCTCTAGCGCTCTGGCCAAGGACAAAGGCTTAGAGTTTTATTTGAACACTGCCTCTAAGATCCCAGCTTGACCAGTTGTCAAGATAATGAATAGACGATGTTTCCACCACTGAGCACTGGCTGTTATTAGTAATAATTAAAACGTTACTTTGGAAGCAACTCTCTCTGTCCAGCTGAGAGCTCTTGCCCAGAACTTTTGCCAGCCATGTCCAGCTTGGCTTCCTCTGAGTCTTTTAAGAATTAACATGCTCAGAGTAACCTCAATCATCAGATTAAAAGTTCTGTATTAGAGTTACAAGTATCTATTCTATCTATTGTGGAATTATGGGGGAGCTTTATGCATATAGCCTAACTTCCACAGTACAAATACTTACAGAAAGAGCCCTGAAAAACTTGTGAGGTAGACCTAACAGGGCTAAGGATAGGAAACTAGCAGGCAGAATAAATACAGGGAAGCAATGAAATAATACAGGTCAGCAAGAGAGTGCCATAACAAGAGGCACAGCACAAGCAGACACAATTTAAAGGGAGGGAGTTTAAAGAGCTGCAAATGTCTAAACAGTAGGAATCACCAAAAAGGTGGCTGAGTTCAAGAGAGAGTGGCTTTAATTTATTTGCCTAGGTTTGGAAAAAAAAATCCACAATTTATAATAACATATCACTATGGGATAAATTTGCATTTGAGGTGAAGAAAAAGAAGAAAACGGAGGCAAGGGAGAACTAACTATCACAACTGAGTACAATAAGCACTACGGTGAGTAAATGGCCATCCTACTTAGGCTGTGCAGGGAGTCCTAATAGAGACGAATAGCACTGCTGTCTGGCATGATACATGAAAAATATCTCCAGCATTTCACTGAATCATAACAGTTCACCTAATGTAATGAATGCAGAGAAAAGTTATCTGATCTGAAGGAGCATTTTATCTATGTAGGATATTTTTTTTCTTCCTGAAAACTGTCAGAATCACCAGACACCTGAATACCAGAACCTATTCAGGTGAGCTGAAGAACCAAGCTTCATGTGTCTCGCCTGTTCTTTGTGTTCAAAACTAAAAAGTGTCTTGCCCAAAAACAAGCAAAGTGCCAATCTTGCAAGTTGAACCAAGCTTGACCTAAGATAAGGGATTTCAATAGGTTTTTTATCAGTTGCAGGTTTAACCATACTCATTTTTCACAAGTAATAAATTAACTGCATTCCTTTCACATACTTCTATCTCAATATGTGCACCAGGATGAAAAGAGTAGATCCTCTTCTCTCCAAAAACCAGAAATATTTCAAGATAAGAAAAGGAAACCCTTTGCACAGCTACCACATAGGTCTATCTGGTGGTCTGCAGGAACAACTTAGTTTCACAATGGGCCACTTTCTGGCTGAAGGCAATGCTGGCCATTGACAGCATACAAAATGGTGGAAAAACAATCACAGTAAAAATTCCTTCAGTGAAATATATGAAGAAGTTAATAGAAGACACACTGTTTAAAAGGTGCTCAGGGGCTTCTCATTTTTTCAAGTGTGTTGGAAAATTAGTCATATTATCCATTTTCAAAAGATCCAAGCTGCCAGTATTCCTTTAACAGCAGTTCTACAGGTATGATGAACTGAATCAGTACATAAAGTTAACGCTGTTCCCCTGGGAAGACAACTGAAATCACACGCCAATTAAAATCTTTCAATGTGTTCACCTAATAGCAAAATATTACAGCAGCCTACACAGCTCAGTAGTGTTCCATATATAAAAATAGCTTTCCAGAAATAACTACCCTGCTGTATTGGACTGCTGAATTTCCCAGGGGACCAGTTACTTTTGTTTTATGTGTTAACACACTTGCTGTAGAGTGAAAGTACTGAACCTGAATATATTAGTAGTAGTTTGCTTATTGCCTACAAATGCCACTTAAACAACAGTAATACTGCTTTAGACTTGAAAGGCTTTTGCTTTCAGAATTTTGGCAAGTTGTTGGAATAATTCTGTGCTCTATTCCCAGTGCATAAATCTCAACACAGTGGGTATATATTCTCAGTCAAATTACCGTGAGGGGAGGAAGCCTCACAGCTCTCTGAATGCAATGAGTTTGGCAAGATAGCTCTATTATTGTACTTTTTAATCCGACATTTTTTTCACTGTTCAGCAAGAGCAAGTAATCAGAACAGAAAGTGATTCCAAAATGTAAATTAGAGTGTCTGATGTAGGGATCCAGTGCATATAAAAAGTCTTGTATCAAAAATATTTCCTTTTCTATTTCACTGCTGGCAATCAAACCTTTGAAGTAAAAGAACTGCTTTTCTAATCCTGGTGTTATTTTAGCATTGCTTTTAAGAACGCAATACGTGGCGATACACACGTTTATCTTTGTTTACAGGTTGCAATTTCTATTAAGTTTACTTACTTCTTTTTGTGACTTTAAATCTAGGGCAGCTTGAAAGCAAGGGCAGTTTCTGTTAAACACCATAACTTTCCACAGAGACATGCATGTTAAAAATGACTGGCAGAGGTGTGGCTACAAAATGAAGTCTTTTCTTAATGCATAGCTGTGGTGGTTTTACCCAGCTGAGCAGCCGACCTCCACCACAACCACTCTCTCACTCCCCCTCCTCAAAGGAACAGGGGGAGAAAATACGATGGACAAGGGTTTAAGGGTTGAGTTAAGGACAAGGAGGTTGCTCACCAATTACTGTCACGGGCAAAACAGACTCAACATAGGGAGATTAATATAATTTATTACTATCACTAGCAGACTAGAGCAGTGAGAAACTAAAAGCAAACTAAAAACACCTTCCCCCCATCCACCCTCTGCTACCTCCTCCCCCCCGAGCAGCACAGTGGAAAGGGGAATGGGGGCTGCAGTCAGCCCATATCGCTGCGTCTCCGCTGCTCCTTCATGGTCGCTCTCTGCCCCTGCTCCAGCGTGGGGTCCCTCCCACGGGATGCCGTCCTTCCCGAACGGATCCTGCGTGGGCTTCCCACAGGCTGCAGCTCTTCAAGAGCTGCTCCAATATGGGTCCGTACCACGGGGTCCATCCTTCAGGAGCAAACTGCTCCAGCACGGGTCCCCCACGGGTGGCAGCTCCCACCGGATCACCTGCTCCTGCGTGGGCTCCTCTCCACAGGCTGCAGGTCCGGCCTGGAGTCTGCTCCTGCAGGGGCTCTCCATGGGCTGCAGCCTCCTTCAGGCCGCGTCCACCTGCTCTTCCGTGGGCTCCTCCATGGGCTGCAGCGTGGAGATCTGCTCCATGTGGTACACCACGGGCTGCAGGGGAACTTCTGCTCCAGTGCCTGGAGCACCTCCTCCTTCTTCTTCTTCCCTGACCTTGGTGTCTGCAGGGCTGTTTCTCTCACATTTTCTCACTCCTCTCTCTTCCAGCTGCTGTTGCACAGCAGATTTTTTCCCTTTCTTAAATCTGCTCTCCCAGAGGCACAACCAGCATCGCTCACTGGCTCAGCTCTGGCCAGCAGCGGGTCCCTTTTGGAGCCGGCTGGAGCTGGCTCCGATCTGACATGGGGCAGCTTCTGGGCTCTTCTCACAGAGGCCACCCCTGTGGCCCCTCTGCTACCAAACCTTTACCACGTAAATCCAATGCAATAGCCCTACTAAATGAAAATACATGGAGCATGACTATCTCTGAGGCATCTAGATGCTAACAGTTAACTGCATCTTGAAATTACTGCTTCTCGAAAATGTCGTTAAAATTATTCTAATGAGAATGCTAAGATTTCAGAATATACAGGGTCAGACCTTTACGTAATGTTGACAGACTTTGTTTGAAATCTCTTCCTGCCCTTTTTAATATTTATCTGGCACAGGAATTTCAGGTTACAGTATTTAAATAAAATAGAATTAAGAACTTAAATAAAATAGAATTAAGAACAGGAGTTAAGTGTATATTGTTAAACGTTCAGAATACATTATTTAGAAAATGCCTCCCAATGTTGCTCAGCTATTAATTTATAGAAAAGAAAACAGTTATTGTTCAGGTAACATCACTGAGGTATACAGACTACAAAGAATAAAAGTATTTCACTCAATGCTTACAAAAGAATGGATCAGTATGCTCACAGAGATTCACTGAGCTCCATAAAGATTCAAATACAGATCTGATGGCAGGAGCTGAGCTGTAGTTCCTGCTTTGACGTGGTGCCATGTGATACAGTGAAAAGATTTGACCCCAGTACAATATAATATTTGAATCCTTGTGTATCCAGGAACATGTATTGCTTCACTGACTTAGCTATGTACAGACACTATTATTATTTATTATTTGCATTATGGTAGCTGCCATCAAGGACAAGGGTTTCAGTGAGCTAGTCATTACAGAGACATTTTCAGAGCTCACAGTGTACATTAAAGACAGTATATCAGAAAAGACAAGCATGATTGGGAAGGATGACATTACAAATGACAGATCAAGCACGGAAGTCTGTAGAAGTCACACATTGTTTCTATGTGTGGTGGTTTTACCCAACTGAGCAGCGGAATTCCACCACAACCACTCTCTCACTCCCCCTCCTCAAAGAAACAGGGGGAGAAAATATGATGGACAAGGGCTTAAGGGTTGAGTTAAGGACAAGATGATCACTCACCAATTACTGTCACGGGCAAAACAGACTCAACATAGGGAGATAGATTAATATAATTTATTGCTATCACTAGCAGACTAGAGCAGTGAGAAACTAAAAGCAAACTAGAAACACCTTCCCCCCATCCACCCTCTGCTACCTCCTACCCCCGAGCAGCGCAGGGGAACGGGGAATGGGTACTGCGGTCAGCCCATATCGCTGCGTCTCTGCCGCTCCTTCGTGGTCACTCTCTGCCCCTGCTCCAGCGTGGGGTCCCTCCCACGGGATGCCGTCCTTCCCGAACGGGTCCTGCGTGGGCTTCCCACAGGCTGCAGCTCTTCAAGAGCTGCTCCAATATGGGTCCGTACCACGGGGTCCATCCTTCAGGAGCAAACTGCTCCAGCACGGGTCCCCCACGGGTGGCAGCTCCCACCGGATCACCTGCTCCTGCGTGGGCTCCTCTCCACAGGCTGCAGCTCCGGCCTGGAGCCTGCTCCATGGGTTGCAGCCTCCTTCAGGCCACATCTACCTGCTCCACCGTGGGCTCCTCCACAGGCTGCACGTGGAGATCTGCTCCGCCATGGTACCCCATGGGCTGCAGGGGGACAGCCTGCTCCACCATGGGCCTCTCCACAGGCTGCAGGGGAACTTCTGCTCCAGTGCCTGGAGCACCTCCTCCTTCTTCTTCTTCCCTGACCTTGGTGTCTGCAGGGCTGTTTCTCTCACATTTTCTCACTCCTCTCTCTTCCAGCTGCTGTTGCACAGCATTTTTTTCGCTTTCTTAAATCTGCTCTCCCAGAGGCACAACCAGCATCGCTCACTGGCTCAGCTCTGGCCAGCAGCGGGTCCCTTTTGGAGCCGGCTGGAGCTGGCTCCGATCTGACATGGGGCAGCTTCTGGGCTCTTCTCACAGAGGCCACCCCTGTGGCCCCCCTGCTACCAAACCTTTACCACATAAACCCAATACACCATGTGTAAAGTTACAGTCATCCTTAAGCATATTTCAAAACAATAATATTATATTAGATGGAAAGGAAGGAGACACCTACAGAACAAAAGATTGCTAGTATTGTTGTTTAAGCAAAGTGCATATCAACTCTACAATTTTTTCACCTTTCTGCACACCTTTCATGCTTGTAGACTTTTTTTTTTTCCCCAACTCATTTCAACTCATTTCATTTGAATAGATTATAATATGTATTTGGGTCATGGACAGAGAGAATGAATCAGTCATAGTCACCTAAATTAATTTTCCTATATGGCACTACCATTTTCCTTAGAGAGATTGATTTATTATCATTATACACATAACAGTTATGGAAAGAAAGTAACTTTGGATTATTGAGAGAAATAAATACCAAACATCATATACGAAATAGGCATCAACTCCCTGTTTGCGTTTAAAAAGAAAGTTGATGCTGAACAAAAAGGCATTTAGCCTTGAACTGTACAATGCTTCTGGGAATGGCTGATCATTATTCTGTTCAATGTGATCTTAAAGTTAGATATTTGCCCTGAATACAGCACGATGCAAAACAGATGTCTTTCAAGTGAAACAACAGCATGCTGCTGTAACAAAATTGTCAGCAATAAGGGCTAGAAGCATTGAATGAGTAGAGCTCTGCATTTGGTGTCACATCAATATAAGGAAAAAAAATTAAAACTTGACATTTTTGTTTATTAGAGTTAAGAATGCTCTTAGACTATATTTTCTGCCATGATTTAAGATCACTAAACAAGTCTAGGCCAAATCCCCATATTTAAATTCTCTGAATAGTAAGTGCGTTTGAAAATAAAATTTTCCAGAATATAATTTCTCAACTTGGCACATTAAATCAATAGAGTACGCCTATATCTTCAATCCAGACACTAATGTACTGGTATAACCTTGACCTGATTTGAATTTTGCAGGTGTTGAAAAACAGCAGCTTCTAAAAACTGTTTCAAATATGATCTTCATAACTTCATAACCATTATAGCTATGAAAACTAAAAATCAATCTTCAAAGTTATTTAATATCAGCTTTACTGCAAGTATTCACTGTGCAAATGTAGTTAAAGTTATCTAAGTCTCTAAAAGAGCCATTTTTAGATTCTGTTTTTTACCTCTTCTTTCAGATGTCACAATTACACTTCATAGAAGTTGGAAACTTCAGCAGTAGAATTATTATCTCCATAGGTAAAGAATTTTTTTCACTCTGCAAATTAATGACCCCATCAAAGACTTCTGTAACAGACAGAAAAATAAGCAAAATAAAGGGCAAAAGAAGAGGAAGTCAAACTGTACTTGCCAACGTTCCTGATTTTAAGTGAAATAAGTTATATTAGATAGCTGAGCTTTAACCACAGTTCCTTGATTTCATGAAAATCCTGGCTTTCCTTTTTTTTTTTTTTTAAAAAAAAAAAAAAGAAAGAAAGAAAGAACAAGAACGAGAAGAAACATTTGTGGATTTATGTTGCTAACTTTCTGTTTGTGTAAAAAAGCTTGAAAATATATACCTAAAAAAAAATCATTTCTTTCAACTCTTGAACAAAACATATTAAAGAATTCTTTGGACTTTCTGTATAATTATCATGTTAGGTATCTATCATAACATTGGTCACTATTTCATTTCTAAATATTTCTGGGAGCAAACACCTGTCAGGATAGTCCTAAAACTTGAGGGAAGTGAAGAGGGTAAATCATTTTCTAATGTACTTATTTGCTGTGATTCTGTGATCATTCTTATATAGTATCTTAGTCAAAGGAAAAATTTATTCACTTCTTGGACATGCCTGTGAAGGTTTCCCCATGAATTTGAATACCATATATTCACTGAAATGTAACAAGAAGCTCGAGATCTTTAGCAATATCAAACCATTATTATTTTTATAGCCCTAGAAACTGATATCTAAATCAGTTATATTTGGACAGATCTGAGTAGAATAAGCATCTTCAGCATTACCTAAATCACTTTCAGCCACAGCTACTTCTTCTATGACTCAGTTGATACAAATTTTTCTACAGCTAGAAAGGGTGTTGGTTGTAGAACAGAACCTAAATTTAAATGCACATAGTTTAAGATTTTGTACTGTTTTTAATCCAGTGTGAGGTGAAGAAGGGAATGACAACAAGAATTATTCTCAGGTTTGCCAGTCTTTTGCTTTTAGGTGAGAGAAATCTTTTCAAATGTGACCAAGCACAGAGAGCACTACTGAGAAGTCAGTTTCTAACTTTTAGTAACTGAGGGACTCAGGTGTAAATGGACAAAACACTTACACGCTTTGACTTTTCTGAAATATCATGTATTCCAAATCCCCAAAATACAAATACTGGTGTGGGATCTGAACAAGTATCAAGTATCCAGCCTAGTTAGGATCACCTATTTATCTTTGTGGATATTGACTGTATTGAATCTACATACCCCTGTACTGGATCTACATACATCAACTTGGAGTCTGCGTTAGTTTTACTGAGAGCGTTGGAGTCAGGTGTGCACCAGTAAATGTTTTTAAACAATTTTTTTCTTTTTTCCACTTCTTTTCCCCTCTGGATCTCTACTCGGATTGTTGTATGAACTACCAGGTGTATCCTGCTGTTATTTGTCCTCTATGGAAGTATGGTCATTTACTTCCCTGCAACCTGGATCAGACTACAAGTTGCATAACTGAAAGTTTCTGCAGGTAGGAGAATATTTTATTGTTAGCAAATACTGCTTCCTCACATCGTTCAAAACAAAGCTAGGTATTAGCAAATAACAACAAATACTTAATTCTTATTATAACAACTTTTCCTTTTCATATGGTCACATCTGATAACCATTTACTGCTGTCTGAACAACAATAAAAAAATGCGAAAATTATTCCTCAAAACTATTTATCATTTGCCTCTAGGAAATGCCATAAAACATGAGATCCCACATTACAGTGGAAATTTAAAAGTAATTCCATATTGCTTTTTGTCTCTAAAATTAATAAATCCTAAGTTCTGGCAGGAAAAGAATTAATAATGTCACTTGCTTTCAAGTCCTTCTAGATTCTTGCTTTCAAGTCCTTCTAGATTGCCATGTTGTTGGGTGGTTGACAAACAGCACAGCATTTTACTAGAATTGTAAGCCTATCATTTACTTATCCCATGCAGTGGTAGGGGTCTACCATTGCCTCCTCCCATAAAATCTTTTTCTCATTGGATTTCTAACACCAGCAAGTTGGAAATACTTAACTGTTGTAATGGAAAACATCTAGTTCACTTGAAAAATGAAAAAATCAAAAAGACAAAAATGAATATATATGAAGATCCTTCTGAAACTGAGTAAAATAGCATTTTAATTCTGTTGAGAATTTCATCAGCCTTCTATTCTTTGTGTTTATGTGAGATTTGACTTGTGTATTGGGTTTACGTGGTAAAGGTTTGGTAGCAGGGGGGCCACAGGGGTGGCTTCTGTGAGAAGATTCCAGAAGCTGCCCCATGTCAGATAAGAGCCAGCTCCAGCCGGCTCCAAAAGGGACGCACCACTGGCCAGAGCTGAGCCAGTGAGCGACGCTGGTTGTGCCTCTGGGAGAGCAGATTTAAGAAGGGGAAAAAAACTGCTGCGCAACAGCAGCTGGGAGTGAGAGGAGTGAGGAACAGTCCTGCAGACACCAAGGGCAGTGAAGAAGGAGGGGGAGGAGGTGCTCCAGGCGCCGGAGCAGAAGTTCCCCTGCGGCCCGTGGTGAGGCCCATGGTGGAGCAGGCTGTCCCCCTGCAGCCCATGGGGTACCATGGCGGAGCAGATCTCCACATGCAGCCTGTGGAGGAGCCCACGGTGGAGCAGGT
>VXAL01018919.1:83666-102772 GCA_013399475.1 Chauna torquata
TTATTTATTAAAAATAAAATAATTAAAAAAAACTTTCATTTTTTAATTTACAAAAAACTATATATATGCTTTATCATGTGCTGTCATCTCCACTTCTCCTGTTTATGTAGCGCAGCAAAGTTCATCAGCTGTCCAGATAGCTTTGAGTGACAATTGCCTAGCCTGCAGAAATAACTTAATCTTATATATATTTCTTCATTTTTTGAATGCTTTTGCAAATGTTTCAAAATAAAAAAAGTAAAAATAATCTTTTTAATAAAAAATTTAACCTGTTTTCAAATCAGGCCATTTCTTAACTGTTTTTAACAACATGGGTGTTTGCAAAATTTCCATAACTTAGATTTGAATACAGCAAAGTTAACAGCAGAATTTCCAAAAAGCTTCAAGAAGACAGTGATATGGGCAGAATCACGACATTGTGATTTTTGCAGCTGCCAAGAGTAGATTCAAAATGGTCTTGAAATAATGGCTCCAAAATTCCACTAAAAGGTAGTCTGCTGACACTGAATAACTTTACCACACAAAAAATCACTAACATCTCCCTGGAAAGTATTTTTCTGCAAGAACTGTATAATTAATTTTTAGTTCACTTTTCTTAGTCCATTGTGGGTCATGAGAAAGACAAAAAAAAAAAAAAAAGACAATGGTATAGGGCCTCCTTGGTCTAAGATGTGGATTCGAGGGCTGGGAGGACCAGTTCTGGGACTTGGGAACAGCCACTTTGTCATCTGTTCATGCATACTATAAAAACTGGATTGATTCACATAAGGATTACACACAAGTCAACAAAATGATTTTGAAGTGAAGATAAAGTGTTTGCATGTTATGGAAGATGTTCCTTTCAAATGCTACTGTTTTGACAGTACATGGATTTATTCAGGTATGACTAAGAGTAAAGAAGTTTTGCATAGCTAGGTGGAAAAACATGGTTTCCCAAGTTCATCGTTTCAAATGTCCTTACCTCACTGAGATTAATGGCTTTGTGTTGTGGTTTAGCCCTGGCAGGCAGCTAAGTGCCACACAGCAACTTGCTCACTCTCCCCATGTTGGACTTGATGATCTTAGAGGTCTTTTCCAACCTAAATGCTTCTATGCTTCTATGATTCTATATGAGAGTGCAATACTTTGGATGTATGGAATGAATGGACTGTGAAGTTCCATGAATACAGAGTTATGAGCGAAAGGAAGGGAAGGGAAGGGAAGGGAAGGGAAGGGAAGGGAAGGGAAGGGAAGCAAAAAGTAGCTTTGACTTTGACAAATGCGAAGTTTTTATTGGCAATAAGGAACTTGATCTAGTACGGTACTTCTTCATAAAACCCTGCAGTTTTCTTTTGCATGAAATGCCTAGACTTCTGAGTCATTCAGCAAGATGAATAACACAACCCTGTCAATCAGCTTGGTATCTTTTAAAAATCCATAAATGTTTATTAAACTTGTGAAAGGCAGTAGTTGCTCTCCTATTCCAGCAAAGGGTTTGGTGCTCTGAAGTGACCAGAAAGAATACTGGAGCAGATGTATCTCAGAGATACAGCTGAGGTAATAAATGGATAATGATGACTTTTGCATGATCTCCCTTGTTTTCTGACGAGTTTCTGCAATGTTCTTCTTTTAAGACTGTAAGAGTCCTGTATTTCAGTTGATATTGTTTGTGTTCCTTTGCATGGCACTGTTTTATGAAATAAAGATCTTATCTGGGTACTACAGCCTTCCCTCAAAATGCATTGACTCCTGGGCAGAAATAGACCTGACATATATTCTACAATCTGAATGACAAGAGCTTTGCTAGCATTTTATTAGGAACAGATAAAAGACAGCATAGACAATTTTCAGTCTGACATGTCACCCTTTTTCTTGTGTAGGAGAATAGTAATTGTACCACTATAATCAACTGGTGTGGTCTCATATTCCCAAATGGATACAAATCACAGTTTATGCCTGTGAATAAATGCTGCAGCACCATAATTAAGAGGAGCAAAAGGGAATGCCTTTGTGGTCTGGTGAGTGGTGACTTGAGCTGATGTACGGCTTTTTGATTTCTTCTGAAGATGGTGGTGCTGCTAGTACTTGAATTGTTTCTGCCTGTGTTTTTTTCTCAATTGCCCTCTGCAGAAGGTTAATAGCAGGTTTAGAATGCCAAAGTTTTCTAGCCAGTGAATCACAATTTCAGATTTGTCAGTTAGTGATGTGAAACCAGCTGCTATTTTAAGTGGAATGCTTATACTTCCCTCCCGCCTCGCTCCACAGATGCTCTTCAGTTGTATGAAGAAATTGATCATTTTGTCTCTTCTGCAAGTCTTCAGAATGTCACTAATTTCTTATTTACCACAAAATTTTCATCTTGTGTAAGTTACATTGTAGAAGCGCTACAGCTACCCTATATGGTCTGCACTGATCTCACAGCTGGATAATGAAAGAACGAATGATAACCAGCACAGAATTAAAATTCATAAGTATGGAACTTGTTGTAAACATGAAACTGCATCCTGTCTGTAAATATCTTGTAACGATGCTGTGAATTAGTATACTTAAGTCATTTCCAGGTTAAAAATTCATTACTCCTGTTAGGAAGAACAGCTTACAGACAGATTAGTAAACCCAGGCTGATTTTGCAATTATTATTTTCTTCCAACTGTCATGCTATTTACATTTTGTGTTTCCCTTGACCTAGACAACTTTTATTACCAAATGTCAGCCCCAAGCAGCTGCAGAGAGTCAGCAGCTCAGATTTGCATTGTTTTCTTACATCTTCTGGGGCTTTTCCGCTCTCTGCTGCACATAACATATTAGCGTAAAGGAGAAATACGAAGTTTTAGACATTTTGATCATCCTCAGGAGGAGTTCCTGTCAACGAGGTTTGGCCAAAACCTTTCTATTCTCAGACCAAAGAGGAAAAAAACTGTCATTACAGAATATTGACACTTCTAAGCCTGCTTGCTCTTCTTTTCTTTCACCCCCATCATTATGATTCTATAACATATACACTCCTCTGATATTTGGTTTCTCTCTGCTCATAGATCATCCTACATTCAGCTTTCAATAGTTCATTGCATCAGTGTGGAATATGGTCATAGTTCAGCAGCTACAAAACTGTAGTTTTTATAAATAATGAAAACATGGTAACTTTAAAATAAGATCTTACTACAGAAATGTGGTGGTTTTACCCAGCTGAACGGTGGCCTCCACCACAACTGCTCGCTCACTCCCCCTCCTCAAAGAAACAGGGGGAGAAAATATGATGGACCAGGGCTTAAGGGTTGAGATAAGGACAAGCAAGTTACTCACTAATTATCGTCACGGGCAAAACAGACTCAACATAGGGAGATTAGTATAATTTATTACTATAACTAGCAAATTAGAGCAGTGAGAAACTAAAAGCAAACTAAAAACACCTTCCCCCCATCCACCCTCTTCTACCTCCTCCCCCCGAGCGGCACAGGGGAACGGGGAATGGGGGTTGCGGTCAGTCCGTATCGCTTCGTCTCCGCCGCTCCTTCATGGTCGCTCTCTGTTCCCCTGCTCCAGTGTGGGGTCCCTCCCACGGGATGCCGTCCTTCCCGAACGGATCCTGCGTGGGCTTCCCACAGGCTGCAGCTCTTCAAGAGCTGCTCCAATATGGGTCCGTACCACGGGGTCCATCCTTCAGGAGCAAACTGCTCCAGCATGGGTCCCCCACGGGTGGCAGCTCCCACCGGATCACCTGCTCCTGCGTGGGCTCCTCTCCACGGGCTGCAGCTCCGGCCCGGAGCCTGCTCCTGCGGGGGCTCTCCATGGGCTGCAGCCTCCTTCAGGCCACATCCACCTGCTCCTCCGTGGGCTCCTCCACAGGCTGCACGTGGAGATCTGCTCCGCCGTGGTACACCATGGGCTGCAGGGGGACAACCTGCTCCACCATGGTCCTCACCACAGGCCGCAGGGGAACTTCTGCTCTGGCGCCTGGAGCACCTCCTCCCCCTCCTTCTTCACTGCCCTTGGTGTCTGCAGGACTGTTCCTCACTCCTCTCACTCCCAGCTGCTGTTTCCCAGCAGTTTTTTCCCCTTCTTAAATATGCTCTCACAGAGGCGCAAACAGCATTACTCATTGGTTCAGGTCTGGCCAGCGGTGCGCCCTTTTTGGAGCCGGCTGGAGCTGGCTCTTATCTGACATGGGGCAGCTTCTGGAATCTTCTCACAGAAGCCACCCCTGTGGCCCCCCTGCTACCAAACCTTTACCACGTAAACCCAATACAAGAAAGAACCATGATTTAACTAGTTAACTGAGGAAAATGTGAAAACGTTCCCAAATTCTAATTAAAAAATGATGGCTTCTAGTTAGCTTCTTCATACTTCAGGAAGTATATTATAACCAGTTACTCAGCCTGAAATAAGTCTCTGCCTTGTGTGAGGAAAAAAAGGTCTCGTAAGTGGTGACATCCATCCATAGTATTTCCAACGTTGCTACCACTTACCTTTGTGTTCCATTCTGTATCAGCAGCAAGCAGTTGAGGGCTGTCAATTTAGAGATTTTAAAGTACCTTTCAAAATAGAGTCCAAATTTCAAGGATCTATTTTTGATGCCTTGCAAGTCAATAGAAGAGCTATGGAATAAATATTTCTGTCTTATACCCATCATCATGGTTTATCACAGGAAAAATATTATAGTTTAAAATTCTAATTCAACCTAATGACATCTTTGCTAAATTTTAAATGCTTAACAATGCCAAAGAAAAGAAAATTGAAAATATCCCCCTTTCAAGCAAAATTAACACTGCTAAAGATGAGCTAAAAATAAGAGATAGATGAAATAGGCAACAATAAAGTTAGCCAAAGTTTTCTGAACCTTACAAATATTTTGTTTCCATTTGATTCAAGGTTACGGTTGATTCTTATTTCATACAAATGAGTTCATTCCTCTCAATATACGATGTCTGGCAGTGTAATACACATCCTAATGGAGACACATACTTTACAAATATTGAAGTGTAAATTAGTAATATGCTGTGCGTAAATAGTTGCTGGGAGGAAGGGGAGGTAATACGATGTATCAGCTACCAGAAACATCTGAGATACAGTGTGAAGAATATGTGGCTGATTTGCAATGATTTATTGATACTCCATATTGCCTGGTTGTGGGATGGTATGGCTGTATCAGCTTGCTGGAATGTTTACTATATGCGTAAGTTGATTTACATTTATAAGAGAGCAGTTAGAAATCTGTCAGGAAGGCAAAATAAAGATTCTCAATAAGCAACCTGCTGTTAAACATTTCAAAGGCCCTAGGAAACAATACCTGAATTATTAAGCTATTCCAGGGACCAGCCAGGTCATTTCTTTTGCCAAGGCTAAGAGCAATAAGATTAGAAGAACAGTAACATAGTAAAACAGTCATTCTAGAAGGAGGGTGGAAGCTTTATAACGCAAGATTAAACTTGGAGCTTCTGACAGTGATAAAAAGAGGCAAAACCTCTAGACAGAAACTTTCTACTAAGCATTTTAGCTCCAGTGAGGATGTAACTGACCATAATTAGCTTTTCCATGGTTAAATTAACACTGTGAAAGTTGTTGAATCCTGACCTTATTTGGTACAGACACTGAAGGAAAAAAAAAAAAATTTTATCATTTCCAAGGTCCCCTTTACAAATCAAAGCCATTTTTAAATGAAGGTCAAGCACATCAGTACATGCAGGCAATGGCTTTTGGAAAGCATTTTGTTCCTTCTAACTTAAGTGATCACTAAGATTGATGACCAGTAAAATCAAATTGCCCTATAGTATGAAAGGAGACACATTTTCACATTTGGTTTTGCATTGTTACTTCTTTTCCTCACTGCTGTTTTTGGTAACCTCTCCAAAGCTTAAAAAAAGGAAAACTGTAGTCGTGAATTTAATGTCATTCCATGCTCAGACTTCCCCCATTGTGATACAGATTGCCAGACAACATTACTGTCCCCAAACTTTGATACAATGGAACTGTATTTTATTAAGTTAGCTTTCATAAGATTTTCTCTCAACATACAGAAGTTCTAACAAATGCCTGGACCACAGTTAAAGTACAGGGATATGAGGCACTCAAAATCCTGTAATTAGCAGCCACTGCACCTTTGTAAACGGGTAATGTCAAAGGAATCAGAGGCAAGCAAGCATGAAACAGTAAAAACAAGTGGTTTCAGTGACAAATATTCAGCATCACAATAGGGAATATTCAGGGGAAAAAAAAAAAAAAGAAAAAACAGAATTAATTTTGAAAGCTCCAGTCTTTCAGACCAACAAAATAACCCATGCACTTCTGAATGATCTTAAATTTACATGTAGCAAGGTGACTGGAAAAGTGCAGAAAGTTAAAGAAACTTGCAAACATTTCCAGGATCTGCACTGATTTTCCAGTGGTAACAAGATCAAACAAGCACGGAAATTCTGGGAATAAAGTCTAGCACAGTTAACATGGATACAGTTTAAATCAGAACGAGGCTTTACTAAGTGCATAGGGACGGAAAACCAGGTTTGGAACATAGTTTAGTCAAAACAAAGGAAATTGAAAGACCTAATATTCTATGGTGACTCTCGGAAGTGCTGTGAAGTACCGTCTCAGGAGGTAGACACAACCCTGGAGAAAAGAAGAACACAAAGACAAAAAAGTCCCAAACCCAAAGTGTTGCTTATTAAGGACAGAGAGCAGAAATTAAAGCTCTAAGGCAACCAACAAGAATGTAGCAGATAGGGCATGAGGTGTCAAAATATGTACATTATTTAATTTGTAACCTTGAGAGAGAAGTGGGTACAGAAAAGATATGACCCAAAGACCTTTAGGATCTTTTAGGAGACTGCACTATTCTGAGTTGTGTGAGAATTAGTGTAGGGTCTCATAGCACTGAGAACAAGAGGAACTTTGACTGCAAAAGCAGAATTATCTCGGCGTATGAATAAGGTAATTAAAACTCAAAGGGAGAATACCTGACTGAGGAAAACACACCTAAAAGGTTCGGCTGAGACTGTCATACAGTATTTTAGCAGCTTTCTATACTGCATATTGTACTGACCTACATTAACTTTGTTTTTTACTTTGTCCTGTATGATTTCTCCTGAGAAGGAATAACACGCATACAGAATAAGAAGTTGTTTCTATATGAAAAAATTGAGCAAGGTCACCCCATGCTGTGTTGAAAGAGGCATTAATGGCATCTCAGTATCTTCCAATAACAACCCCATTTATGTATGTCATCACAGTGAAGTACTAAGCAGTCACAGCACTACAGCAAAATTAATCAATATGCAATGTACTGGACCCTGAGCAAAATTTTAGTGCGGTTTTTAAAAGTACCTTGAGGTATGCTTTGGTAAATGGTAACTTGCTAAAGGTAGCCTGAAACCATAACAACAGGATAAGCACAGCTTGCTTAATTTTCTTTTCAAAAGACTAAAGTATAAAGTAGAAAAACACATATCATGCTTTACCTAAGCAACAATATCCTTTTGCAGCTGACAAAATATGTGGAAGGTGTTTCTTAAACTCAAGTTGCCTGCAGTTAAATATACATAGAAAATGAATTTTCTGGAACTTGCTCACAAAGGGAAATAATTTCCATTAGGTCAGCCTAATATGATGCCTCTGTTGACTTCCAGGTTATACTTTAAACATATCTCCTATATTTTGAATTAATTTCAGGGTCTTCAATGCAAGCACACAGTGAGAGCAAGTGTGAGGACATTGACTAGAGGACACAGGAACTTTTTCCAGAAATGTCACTTTTTAGTAATACTGCATAGGACCCAAACAGGACATGTGGTTAGGGTAGATTGAGTACTTGATCCCAGACTGACCATGCATGTATGTGTAGTGCATTTAAGTATGCACTATATTGCCCTCATATGTGATGCTAGTACTGTTGAAACTAGTGAAGTCATCTGTGAACCTAATCACTTTACTGTACTGGAGACAGGGCAATCCTTTTTTTTTTCCCAATAACGGACATCCTCCTACTATTTTCAGAGGGCCAAATGCAGCATACGTAGAAGCACATAGAGTTCTTCTGCCAGAGGACTTGCTTTACATTTCGCTTTAGCTTACCTTTTGCATGGGTAGCTCATGGTACAAATCTCTTTAGCAGACATGAGAAGTGTTGTACAATTCAACTTCCTCACGTCACATTCCCCTTTCCTGTAACTGCTCAGAAGAATCCTAGTGGTTTTCATTAGGTTTAGACAAGGATACCTCAGGGCACCCTGTTTCTCTCTGACAGCCCCACTCTGTTACAACTAGCTTTTGAGTAGGCACTGATAAGCATGTGTTTTACTGAAGGAGACCAGGCTTTTGCTTCTAGCTCTGTATCATACTTACATAAAGGGTGCCCTTACTGACAATTACTCTGCTGTGCAGTAATTTGCTACCTTCCAATATTCCTCTTTCCCCTTTTCCCACTCCCAGGAGTTCGTTTGGATTTCCACACTCTCTGTATGATATCAAAAATTCTCCACCCAGAGCCCTAGGGTAGCTGCCTGGTCCAGAGCCATAGGAAATGAAGATGGGCAAGTAACTCTCCCAGTCTTAAACAGGAGAGTCAGGCCCTCAGGAGACAACTCCACCCAGACAGAAACCTGGTCCTGGAATCTTCCCTGGGGTTTGATAAAGAGGCTCTTCAGTTTAGGTCTCTGACTTCAGCAGTTGCTATAAATAGCATGTTAGGTGCACCACTATCATTAAAAAACAAGCAAGCAAACAAAAAATTCTTCTCTTTGAAAGAACAATGGCAGATATCTGAGAGCCACAACAAAGAGAAGAACCTGTTTTTTTCTTGAACTCTGACAAAGGACAGGAGCAAAAACTGTGCTTTAAGAACACACAGAGACGTTTGGGTAGGATGTTGAGGCTTTTTTGCTCATTGCTAAATTGCCCTGTGCAATTAATTGGAGACAGAAGCCTGGGATGCAGACTCCTTTCAGGAAGCCACAATTGTCTCATTTCTGATGCACTTTGATCCTTTACTTCATGAAGTCCTTGACCTGTAGATGTTAGCATGAAAATTATCCAGAATAGAAAGGCATATAACCTCCATTTTGTCCTCCATTTACCTGAAAAAAAAGCATTTTCATCTTACCTAATTGTGTTTTATTAAATCAGTACCTGAAATTGTAGTTTTGCTCTGGCACTTTATGTGTCAGGTACACTGGACAAAACACTTTTAAACATCTTCCAGGCTGATAAGAAACAATGCCAATACATTCACAATACTCTTCACAATTTAAATTCTTGTAAGCTTTGGGAATAAAAGCAGACAAAGAACATGAAATGGGAGCAATTACAACAACAGGCAAACAAACAGCAAACTCTGCTCAGTGGTCTGCCAGGCTGCTTTCTCTCTTTCACACTTTCCTTTCATCAAGGACTACTGACTTATTATCTAGACAGTTTCTATCATTGCTTCAGCAAGCTTGCTTAGCTCTCCAGGACTTTCCATCCTCTCTTCAGCAAAATACTAGCATTTTTTATTTACTAAATGTTCAAAGACTAATAATTTAAGCACAATTTTTTTCTTTAAACAACAGAAACTGCTTAATCTATTATGACAGAAACTAGATCCCCAGCTGAGTTTCAAAATCTGACTAATAAAGAGATGAAGGATTCACCTTTATCAAAGAAAGAGTTTATTTGACCATTAGGGAATAGAGAAAGAAGTTAAGAATCTAAGCTTAAGGTATGTGAAAGGAAGAGAAAAGATGGAAGACAAGAAGAGACAGGCGAGAGAAACATAACCTTTGTAAATGTTCTGGGTACTTTCTAAAGCAAACACAGTGCAAAGTACTGTATGCATGTGGGCTCCATCCGTATGAATAATCCAACTGTGGTCAAAATGACTATTCACAAGAATTAAGTCAGATGCACACTGAAATGTTTGCAGCATAAGAGCTGTTGTTGTAACAAGACAATAGAAAGTACTAGCTAGGGTCAAACAAAACATGGCTTCAACAACTGATAGAAATTTTAAAAGTAGAATTTGTACAGTGGTAACTAGTGGAGAATCATTATTTTCCTCATCAAGTCTTTCCTGTGCAGTTTTGCATAAATGTTATATCACCAACTTCTCATTTTAGCACAATAGTGCAAAATTTCAACTGTAATTTTAATGTCATTGACTCTGTCATAAGTGGAAAACAAAGGTGAAAGACTAGTTCACAAAAAATTAGTGAACCTGCAACAAAAATCATTACAACAAACATTAGAGGCTAACAAAATCCATACGGAAAAAATGTTATATCCTACTCTCTCCAAGATAATAAAAGTAACTGACATGGCAATGTCAGTGAAAGTGTCTCTGTTTAAGCTATCAATAACTTTTAAATTTAATATAAAATTTAAAATGAAAACAGTGAGGTATCTAGAAAAAACAGTACTGTGGTTTGGTAATTTGGAATAACTTTATGAATTGTGAAGAAGTGGTTAGAATAAGTACACTCCTAACATTATCATAAACACATTCTTTGGCTAGTCTATGATTAACATTGCCAGTGACTAAAACATCATCACTTTGGCAATGGAACATAAATGGTTTCTCTCCAGCACGATTCTTTAAGTGATAAAGCCATCTCTCATCTGCATATATATGTTATTAACTCTCTAAAATAAAGACATCACACCAAAAATAGTATTGAGATCTTTAAGTGCACAAAGAACACAGGACTATCATATTACATGCTTGTGGAAGGTGGCAAGCTTGTGCCATGAGATAATTAGTTTTACTTACATCTTGTTCAAATTCACTTGAAAATTAAGGTATTCGGTTCTGAATTTCTGCCAAACACTGCGACAAAGAATAGGCTGCAGCTGAAGCATCAGGGGAGAGAGAGAGAGAGAGAGAGAGAGAGAGAGCTGGGAGCTATCAGCAAAGCAAAAGAACATTGTACTGTGATGGTGAAAAATTGAAGTAGGTTGCAGCATATAAAAAGAAGGAAATATAATGGTTGTTATGCAGAGCTCTGGGATGGTGCCATTCCACATCAAGCAGAATAAAATGGAAAAAGAGAAGGGAAGAATTTGGTCAACAATCTAATGATGGTCTCAAAGATTTTAACATAGCCTCCCCAAGGCCACAAACAGTTGCCAAAGTGGCAGCAGAATATTGTTCAGCAGCACAGAGTATTAATTATGTTATTGATTTGAAGCTCTAGTTTAAAGTAGAGATACGTACGCCATGTGAAATAAGTAAATACAATAAGAAGGGAAGTAGGACCTCCAGCAGATTATAAACCTTATCTCACTAATGATCTGAAAGTGATAAAAATGGTGGTATCTATTTCCTCATTGGCATTGAAATGATCCATCCCGTTTACACATACAGAACCAGAAAACAAATTAAAAATGACAGACTGCGTATAACATCGCAAATGTTGGCCTAAGGTGGCACTAAGTAAAGCTTCTTACTGCTCAGTACCCATTGGTATAGGAGATATGCTGACACAAACAAATTCCTAACAATCATGAGAAAACAGCCCAAAGAGAAAGTGGGAATTTGTACCAATTAGTTCTTTATCCTTGTAGTAAGGGTCAGAAAAAATGAAGACTATATGGACATTGAAAATTGATCAGCCCTTTCACTCTTGCAGCTGGCTTGTCTGAGCAAAGAATATAACAAATGGACAAAAGCAGTAAGAGGAATCCTGCACTTCTGTTGACTGCAAGATGCTCACTTGTGCAAAATGAAGGATGGATGGTCGGGAAGACACCCTGCAAAATACTGCATTTTTATTCTATTTCACAAATTCATTTTAAAGAGGTCATAAAGGACTTGATTATAAAGGACTTGTTACAAGATTAACAAATACCAGGTAGCAACACCAGAATAATCACATCAGTGACCAACAGGATAAGTGTCATTCTTGCTGAATCCTAGTAGTAGGTAGAGAGCTGTGAGGTCCTTGGAGGATTTTATATTTGAATAAAGCAAACAACTTAGAGGAAGGCCAGTTTATTTGCAGGGGCAGTTGATGGGTCCACACAATACAACCGTCCAAAGACTGGGGCACTCAACTAGGGCAGGGAACCCTAAATTCAACATCTTCCTCATCTGGGTGTCCCCCTGTCTCACCAATAGTACCTGTGCACTTGGGCATACATGCTTTGCCTGTCTGTGAGTACAGTCCCATCAAAAAAAAAAGCTAAAGCAAAACATTGTACAGTATCACAGTAGACAATGGGAATAGGGAAAGAGAGAGCCTGTAATTCAGGGGATGAGCTGGGAGATGCAGGCTCTTTCCTTTCACTTAGGAGTTATTTGGGTTTGAGTTTCTGGTGTGTTTTTCTTTCTTTTGGTGGGGGGGAATGTGATTGGTTGTTTTTTTTTTTTTTTTCCCAACAACAATTTATGATAAACTCTTCTGCCAGGATATAAGACGTGGAGCTAGTGTCCTCTCCAAAACAAGAGACAATTTAGTCAGGTTAGTAGGACAGCACTCCAAGCATGAAGGTATCACTTGAGGTGGCATTATATGCTGGTAGTGTGTGGTATAAAGGCTTTGCAAATGCCTGTCAAACCAGGACCTTTGAGGACTTTGCAATCTGTGCAACCAGCTTCTGGATCCTAATCACACTTAGCCCAAAGGTACATGCTCAGCACAGTGCAATTCTACACATGCTCAGAAGATGCACTGTCAGTGCCTAAAGAACTACAGGTGCAAGGAGCTAACAAAGTAGGACAGAATGCATTGTACATTTAAAACTCAGTAGGGACTACATCTTACAGCAAGAACATATTTCAAATGCATATTAACACAGCCTGTGTTACTACAGAATTAAAGAAGTCCTCAGCCAGTTTATCTTTTTTTGTTGTTGTTGTTATAAACTGCTCCAAAATCTTTAATGTTCCCATTTCAAAAAAAAAAAAAAAAGTAGGCAAGTAAAGCAAATATAGAGTGTGTATTAAAATTAAACAGGATCATCAAGCAAAGGTGTGACTTTTTGTGGTGGTTTTCCCAGCTAAACAGCCGACCTCCACCACAACCGCTCGCTCACTCCCCCTCCTCAAAGGAACAGGGGGAGAAAATATGATGGACCAGGGCTTAAGGGTTGAGATAAGGACAAGCAGGTTACTCACTAATTATCGTCACGGGCAAAACAGACTCAACATAGGGAGATTCATGTAATTTATTACTATAACTAGCGAACTAGAGCAGTGAGAAACTAAAAGCAAACTAAAAACACCTTCCCCCCATCCACCCTCTTCTACCTCCTCCCCCCGAGCAGCGCAGGGGAACGGGGAATGGGGGCTGCGGTCAGCCCATATCGCTTCGTCTCTGCCGCTCCTTCGTGGTCACTCTCTGCCCCTGCTCCAGCGTGGGGTCCCTCCCACGGGATGCCGTCCTTCCCGAACGGGTCCTGCGTGGGCTTCCCACAGGCTGCAGCTCTTCAAGAGCTGCTCCAATATGGGTCCGTACCACGGGGTCCATCCTTCAGGAGCAAACTGCTCCAGCACGGGTCCCCCACGGGTGGCAGCTCCCACCGGATCACCTGCTCCTGCGTGGGCTCCTCTCCACGGGCTGCAGCTCCGGCCCGGAGCCTGCTCCTGCGGGGGCTCTCCATGGGCTGCAGCCTCCTTCAGGCCACATCCACCTGCTCCTCCGTGGTCTCCTCCACGGGCTGCAGCGTGGAGATCTGCTCCATGTGGTACCCCATGGGCTGCAGGGGGACAGCCTGCTCCACCATGGGCCTCACCACGGGCCGCAGGGGAACTTCTGCTCCAGCACCTGGAGCACCTCCTCCCCCTCCTTCTTCACTGACCTTGGTGTCTGCAGGGCTGTTCCTCACTCCTCTCACTCCCAGCTGCTGTTGCGCAGCAGTTTTTTTCCCCTTCTTAAATCTGCTCTCACAGAGGCACAACCAGCGTCGCTCACTGGCTCAGGTCTGGCCAGCAGCGGGTCCCTTTTGGAGCCAGCTGGAGCTGTCTCTTATCTGACATGGGGCAGCTTCTGGAATCTTCTCACAGAAGCCACCCCTGTGGCCCCCCTGCTACCAAACCTTTACCACGTAAACCCAATACACTTTTCTAACAGAAACTAGAAAAAATATAAATTTCATGAGCTGTCAAAAGTATATATATCTCCTCAGAAGATCTTGAAGGTGGCCTAATCACACCTTATTCTCTGCTTTTCAGCACATATAAGTGAGAACAGATTCAAGAATCATGTCTTTACCTAAAAAATTTCAGTATTAGACTAGTCAATGTTTGTTTGACAGCATTAATGTTCACATCTACTTTATAATATAATTATTTTCAGTTTATTATCGTTACCAATATTATCATTATTAGTATTATTGTTCTTGTCATTGATTTTGTTGCTATCGCTTATTCTAGATAACTTGACCTCAAAATATTTATACTAATCTATCCTAAATCATTGCTTGGAGAAATAGGACTAATAAATGCATATGTTGATGCTATATGAAAAATGAGCAATGCAGACAAGTAGGGTCTTCAACTTGACTCGAAGCAATAATCCTGAAAAAGGATACTTCAGAATTAGAGAAGAAATTTTCCAATCATGAAAATTTTATTTTACCACACTCACAGGCACAAATCAAAATAAAATCCAATTTAAATTGGATTAAAATACCTTCTGTGAGAACAAACTAATAAGAAACTGGAGAGCTTATTTTTAGAGTAGAATTCATTTTTCATAACTCTAAATAGCTACAGCATGGACATTTACATCTGAGCTTCTCAACCTGGCCTCTCCTTACACTTGATGTGGAGCAACAGGCACTTTCAGGGAGTCACTCATCTGATCTATTTCTGATGTGTACTGCAGGATAACATACACCACACCCTGGCAAGGCCTATTTCTCTGCAATGACCACAAAGGGAGCTTCAGGTGACTAATTCAGGAAGTACTACAAATATCTACATTTCTTCAGATGAATCCCACCCTAAATGTGTTCTTGAGGAGGAATGTATCAATGCTAAGAGATATATGTAGAAAATGAGAACATATTGAGGAAGTAGGTTAGAAGAAGAATTTAAATTTCCAGGATCAGTTGCTAAGAAATTACCATAATCAAATCTCCCATAAGTTCTGAAATATGGTGTTATAATATAAAAAAATCAACTTTAAAAATGAGCCTATTAGCATACAGTGGCAGCCATGAGCTGGTAAAATATACAGAGACAACCTGGAATGGTGAGACAGAATCCAAAAGGAGCACTTGAAGTAACCACTATACATCCAGGTATGAGAAATTAAAAACATACACCAGAAAGGGCAGGGACACTTGCTTCTTGGTTTCTATTTGAAGACCACGTAGAGAAGAAATTTTTACACTGCTGAAGATATCAAATGCACTCCTTTGACTTTCCCTGGCTCTGTTAGGCCAGCATAAACGAATCCTGAAACTGTCCAAAATGTAAACGTAAATTTCAGAGAAATACCTCAGGAAAATGCAAATAAACTTGTTTGCCCTGTTTCTTAGATCAAAGTGTACACACATACTTAGTAAAAGGTAGGGAGTGCATGAGTTCCTGCTGATAGCTAGCACATCAGTGTGTTATTAAAATCGTTTTAGTCACAAAAATAAAACACAGCACCACATGAGATACTATGAAGAAAATTAACTATATCCAGGCCAAAACCAGTCCAAACACCTACATTAAGGCAACAGAATTCCACTTGGAAAAATATTTATTAGTATCAGTATTAGCATTAACATTGGTGTTATTAACGTCTGAATGAGTTTCATTAGGGTCCTTTTGTAGTCAATGGGGAGAAGTAAACTCTTCAGGATACAATTCATATGATTTATTTTACATGTCTATGCCTAGGTCATACCAGACTCAGTCATTTCTTTGTATTGGCTATAGAGGTTTCCCTTCTAGTAGAGGAACTAGTAGCAACTAGTAACTAGTAAATACCTGCCCCCCTGTGTTTTCAATCACTTTTACACCTACTGAACACATAATGACTTAAAGCATTATGATATCACATGATTCAAGCAACTTGCTTTATTCTATCTATTCTAAATGGCATGGCCATTTGTTACTATAGCACTGCATGGTGAACATCTGTGGAGGAAAAGAGTAGAGAGGTAGTTAAGAGATGTCTGCTTTACGCTGATAACACACTTGAAGAGACAGAAAAGATTCATAACAAGGATGAAGGATGTATTTATTCTGCTTCACCATGTGTTACACAGAAACATAATCACAATGATATTACCAAAATAAAATACATCAACAAATACGCAGTATCTCCAGGTGCAGAGTAAATGTAAGAGAGTAATACATGAGACAAGTGATAGTCTCAAGTGCACGTCTCAAAAGGGGTTATTTAAGATATTCTGCTCCTAGATAAACCATTTGTGATCACATGCTAGTTTGTAAATGAAGATTTAAAAGATTTGTAGATTAGCATTTTAATACAAGACACTTTTTCCATCAAAAACCCTCATTCAAATCTCGGTTTAAATAAATGAAGTGCGTTTCATCTGTCACCATAACCCTCCATGGATACTGACTACAGCACCTATCCCAGAAAATTGCCACCACTGACAATCCAGTAAGGTAAGTCAAGCTCTACTGATGAGTCAGGGGTGAGGTTTGGTGAGTTAAAATGAGCAGTATAGGCTCAGCTTAAGACAGTGATTCCATTCTGCCATCAGATGTACGTTATTGATCTCAGCAGTTTAAAAGAAGAGCGTGTATTTGATGCAGCTGACAGCAGCCTTCCAGTTAAATTGCTTTTCAACTGGCAAACTATTCTGTGGGCTTTGTAAAGAGCAGATCAGTAAATGCACACATTTTTTTGTACTTCTCACCGTGCTTAAGACAGTGAGTAGTCCGAACAACTATTTAAACATTATTAGTCACTGCCTTAAATCCGTGTAAATGGAGCCTGCGTGCTTTGATCTTACTGCTTGCCAGTGACTGGTCAGGAAGAATTCACCACGATGAGGGTGGTCTGCTGTTCAGCCCAACAGCATATGTCAGAGAGCACACAGTGTAGAAAATCAAGGAAATTAAGTACAAGAAAAGGGAGGAGAAGATGGAGACAAGACAGCTTTTCTTTCTACATTCTTAAATGTAGAAATGTAAAATGTTGCCAGAAATGGATTATGAAAACATGAGATCTAGAACTTGAGAATACTTCTGTGCATCTATTTGTACCCGCTCCTTACAAAACCACTTCTGCCTCATATCCTGGTAATATGGCATGTGTAAAGAAATTAAAGCATGGGCTTGTATGAAATTATCTCATGATTTCCTGAAAGAATTCCCAGCTAGAGGTCTGAAGAATGGGATCACAAACAGGTAAAATCTTAGGGAAAGCTGAAAGGAGAGATACAAGCACTACGCAGAAAAGGTAGTCGTCCAAGGGAAGACAGTGAGGGTGAAGTAATAAGGCTCAGAGGAAATGTAGCAGTTAGGAGTAGCCTCTGAGAAGCAAAAACACAGGACAGAAATAGATCTTAGAAAAGGGAATGGGAGCCCAGCCAGGAGCAGGAATAGTACTGGTATAAACTCTCTAATAAGGACATACTTCATGTGTCCATAAGAGAGTTTCTTGCAGGAAGAGTTTAATGGATAGAGAAGGAACCCACTGATGGAGACAAATACAGGTGTTGTCAAATGAATCTACTGGGCTTAACACTAACAAGCCTTGAAGCTGTAGTTACATTTGTTAACACATTCTACATGGTTATCTGAGCAGAGACCATGTTTTTATTTTGTGTATATACAACAGGAGCCTTGATTATTAGCTAGATTCTCTTGGTGTTAACATGGTACTAGTGATAACTAACAGGATCAAATACAGCCAGCAACATAATGGCAGGACAAAGGAGGGTCTAAACAGCTGTACAAACATGCTGCATGCAAGCACACCATAACAAAGAAGGACTAAATGGAAGGAATTTTACCGTCTCTTCTCTCTACTGCTCCAGGAAAGCCACAGCTAGGTAACTGCAAACATTGGAATAGCGGAGGGGTTGTGCCCACCCAATTCATCTGTTGGGTAAGAATCGGCACAGCAGTGTGCCACGTGTTTCTAAGTTAATTCTAAATGCTCATAAGGTGGCTATAAATTTAAGGGAGTAAACACCATGATTATGTCAAATGTACATTATTACTGTACTTTGCAAAAAAAAAAAAAAGCTGAACTAAGATAAATTAGGATTTTTCAGGTATACTTATCACTGTAACTGCATTGTGCAATATCTTTCAATGGACCCTCTGCAGAAGGCTGAAACATTCACAAGCAGGGTCTAAAAGTTTGGATTATTCTGATTATATCATTTCCAAATCTGTTGTGCAGCCAGTGCTGTTAACTGGTTAACATGATGCATGATCCCACCACAGGATAATAGCTCAGCATGCTGCATGAAGCCCACTTGAACTGTTCTGGCAAGAATAAGTGAGTCATTAATTATCCCACAGCTGAATCTATTGAAGACTTATTAACACTAATTCACAAGAAAGGGGCTTGTTTGATTCCCAGCAGGGATGGGGGAGCTAAATTAAACTGTTATTAAAATGCACCTAATATTAAGGCCAAACCTCCAAGTAATGCAATTTCAAAGTGATATTAGTAAGATTATCTGAAATATCCTTGACTCCTCTATAAATATTACTACTGTATTACTATGCAATTACTATTCATTGCTAAACCAAACTTTCTTTAACTATGACATTTAGAATAACCTTTAGAGCACCAAAAATTATCTGAACTTATTCTAGTTATTCACAGCCAAAAGCTAAGTCTGCCTGTTAGGATTTCTTTAATACTTACTTTAGATATTCAAACTGATTACCATATATAAATCTGTCATGAATTAATTCAGAAGGAATTAAAGAACACTTACAAAGTGGTTCATGGAATAATCAAATACTTAAAAAAAATTACTATCACTGCCAATTTAAAAATTGCTATCATAGGAAACCAGAAGGTAGTTAATTATATTGATGATAGTTGATGATAGTAAGATTTTTTCTGGACTATAAAAACCAACAGTAAACAAAAGCTACAGGCTCAAACTGGAAACAAAAGCTGAAATATATTTTGTATTCCTTCAAGAAGTTTGAAAACCCACCAAATGCTACAAGGTTACGTTTATTTGTATATCTGCATTAAAATTACAGCTTCAGTTTTAATTGTGCC
>VXAL01018919.1:102848-161386 GCA_013399475.1 Chauna torquata
AAAATATATTTTATATATGTAATTATAAAAAGTTTAATTTTACTTTTAAAATTAGAACCATAGAATGATAGAATGGTTCAGGTTGGAAGGGACATTTAAAGATCTAGTTCCAAACCCCGGCCACGAGCAGGAACATCTCTAGATCAGGCTGCCCAAAGCCCCATCCAACCTGACATGAATTAGTCATTGCTTAAACAAACTTACACTTTTAAATTAAATGTTCCCAGGCATGATTCTTTAATACAGTCCTGTGCCCGTTGGCATGATTTGAGAAACGCTGAAGTGTCTAGAGTTAGCCGTAAGTTGCAGTCCTGAAAGCTGTGCAGATGATGCACAATCCTAAAACTGCAAAATCCTAAGGAAATTGTCAATGGACATAATTTTTTAATTGAAAGTTTCCCAAATTATTTTTCTGGGCATGATCTTTAGCACTTCATTCAGTCTTACAAGCAGCCTGGTATGAAGCTCATACCTGACAATGAAAAATTCCTGTGCTTATAGTCATTAACAAAGTATTCTCAGTGTGTCCTTACATCTATTTTAGGAATAGAGTGTTCATCTATATGCAGCACATTTTTTTCTTTCTCAAAATCTTGAAAAAGCCCTGGGAGAAAAAGCATGGTTCCCAGAAAGGGATGGGATTCAGACATTTAAAACTTTTTGGCCTCTCATACTTCTTACTGCGCTCCTTCTGACTGGCTGAAAGCATTATCCCACAAGCACACATTTCCTGGAATCCCATCCTGTGATGCCGAACTCCTGCGCCACTCTGCTCAGGGAGCCTTCCTGCCTGACACACAGCTCTGGAGTCCACTTCAGTTGAGCTCTTCAAAACTCACTGACTCAGTTCTGCTTTGTTTTTAAATGAGATCATTTGCCTGACAAAAGTGAAAATGTTCATTGTAGGATGAAGTAGCTTTGACATTTAAATCACAGTTTTCTTCACATCCAGATAGGAAAGGTTTCATAAAGATCTTTATTATACTAAAAACACGGACAAGATCTGCAGTTGGCAGCTGGATTGACATAACACAGTATTATGGTATGTGGAGTCAATACTCTGTAACACTCAAAGCACTATTTATATAGTGGAAGGCTGTGTTTCTTTAAGAGACAGCATGATCACTCTTTAAATGTGAATAAATGTTTAGAGAACAACAAAGCTTTCCCTGAGCTGTTAGGAGAGCCTCATAATAAAGTGATTATGTCTGGTTGTCTATTATAAAACCTTCCTGTTACTGAACCACTTTTAATATCCCATACTGAAGCAGCACACTCATGATCTGCAAGCATTTCCAAAAGTGGTCATGAATTTTCAAACTGATTATAGCAACCTGACATAAACATTTTTAAAAGCTTGAACCAGCAAAGTGCTGAGCAGTTTTCTAAGGTGTTGGGCAGCCTCAAACCCAATTGTTTTCAAGGAGAGCTGTGGCTACTCACTGAATTTTAGGAATACTCAGCATTTTGCAAGATTTAACTCCGAAGATCCTAACTGAAAGTCAATGAGAGTTAGTTTCCAAAAACTCAGCGTCTCTAAGATATTTCAGTCCTTGAAATCAATGGAGTCAGCTCTCTAAGTGCCTTTGAAGCTCAGAATTTCCACTTTGCAGAGTGCAGTGCCATGGTGCCTGGCTCCTACGTAAGTGTCCATAAAAACTGTAGGATATACTGATGGATTTACACATCCGCCATCTTCTGCAACATATTTGTAACTGCCACGGAAACAATAAGTTAGGGTGTGGGGAAATCCCTTAGTAATAAGCCCAGACAATTAATCTTTTATGTGTGTCGTTTGTAGAAGAGATATCACAATTTTGCAGTATTAAAGGAAAGTAGAATGGAGAGAATGAAATGAAGCTGACATTCAAAGATGAGAGGGGAAACGCAGTTTAGCCATCCAGGTGTGTTTGTGCTCCTTAGAAACGCAATACAGATGCATTCCAGTTATTTTGTCTGGAAATAGTATACTATTGCTACAAATTTCAGTTTCACTTTGATAAAAAATGCATCACTACAGTACTTTTTCATTGGTCGTACCAGAACTGGGCATTCAGCAGACACAGCTCATTGCCCCAGGAACAGTAAGTGTATGAAATCTGTGTACCATGCAGCAGAAGAAACCCACCAAAACAATACCATTGCTGTGTTTGAAGAGCCGGATAAGGCATTCACTGATGGTCCCAGCTCTGAGTCCGTCTTCCATAACTGCCCTCTTCAGTCCGTTGCAAAGTGAGTCAGAGGTGGGAGGGAGGAGGCCACCACAGCCAACGCATGGAGAAATTAGAAGTGATACTGCCTCTGAGGGTCTGTCTGGCAGAAGGACTAAAGCTTTCCCCAGAAGCTTCCTCAAGAACTGCCTCCTCCACTTCTACTCCCAGTAGCAAAGGTTGTCCCCTGTGTCTCTCAAAAAGAGGAAAAGGAAGGATCACAATCCAAGGGTCAGTAACTCAAGCAGTATTAGCCCCAACAAGGTGATTATTACTCAGAATATTTTACAAAATCTTTGCTAGAATTTAATAATAATCCATGTTGAACATGTGTCAGGTCTTAGAGAAATAGTTTGGGTGTTTGCCTGCTCTTCTGTATGATCAGAAGTTCCCCGCACTGAGACACCAAGAGCACTGGCCTTGCTGGAGCCCGGGCCTGGCAGGGCTGCCCTCCCCACGTGAGTCCTTGTGGAGAACCCACTCAGGAATAAGAAGCCTGCAGAAGAAGCCCACAAAGAGCGAACTAAAATAATGAGTTTGCAATGTTTTTTCTCTTTACAAAAGAAGAGTTTAGCACTATAGTTGGATTAATTTGGGGTAGGCATTTTGTCACACAACTAAATGGCAACTAGACCGCTGCCCTCCTGCACTATTGATTTTATTTAAAATCTGCTGCTTAAGTCAACTGGTTTTAATACGATCTCTTTCTTGACTCTCTCCAAAAACTACTTTTTATTGCCAAATATATTTTAGGAGACTTGTAATCTCATTTTAAATAAAAGGAAAAGAGAAAGTGAATGAAATATATATAAAAGTAGACATTAACCATTTATGAAGTAAAACTAATCAAGGTACAATTAGGATTAGCTCAATAACTATATTAGGAACATAGCAAGTGTTGTCCCACATGGTTACGTGTGGTTTGTTTCTGTACTCCAAGTTTTAGCATGTGGACAAAAATGAAAATAGTTTATTGCTCTCAGCAAATAGAAACTGGAGCTCTCAAAAGCAGCAGAAATGCTTGGACACACAGAACAAAGGAGTGAAGCTGTGGTTCCACCTGCCCTACCTCGTCAGCCTGAAGAACATGGTCCTTGCTGTGAAGGGTTGTGGCAGCTGTCACTGCTCTGTTCTTTCCTTAAGGGGCATTGCATTTGATTTCGGATAATGCTTCCATCAGCTGCCACAAGAGCTTCTCTTCACACATGCATAGCAACCTGGCAATCCACAATTTAGTGCTAAGTTTTTGTGAGCTTAGGTCTCAACTGAAGACAGTAAGTCAAATGAACCCTAATGGGTGAATCTCATCACAATAAATCAAGCCTACTGCCACTGATGTCTAGGTCTGCTACATATGCTTGGGTTTCACCAGACAAACATCACCAGCCCAAGCCATTCCTCACCTTCAAGTCTTGCTTGGTCAGAAATTATGACAGGAAAGAACTCAAAACTTCAGCCTAATTGTCTGAACTTTCATCTCAGCTACCTCCACTTTCCTTTCACCTTTTATAAATAAACGGGAACAAATTATTTCTAATTGAGCTAGAGATTCCATAGAGGATTTCTGTTCTCCAGCATAAACAGTTCAGGGTGGAGCACCAGTTCACTTGTGTACAGAAGGTCCATTTCCATTAATCCTTTTATACACATATACAGATGAAAATGTGAAATACAAAGACAACTTAAAAAAAATCTAGCTATGTATATTTCCAGTTTACCTCAGTACAAGACGGTCTTCAAACAAGTACACATATTTGTGAACATATAACCAAGTAAAGTTAATTTGAAAAGCTTAATGGTTTGGGAAAAACACAGAAAAACAATTTTTACTGTTCTCTTACTTTTTGAATTGCATTTGAACAAAGCAGTTCTCTTGTCAGTATTTATTCATACAATGCCCAAAAGTGTGCTATCTGCTCTTCAGTTGCTGTCAATATGTTTATTTATTTAAAAATCAATCTTTTCACCATTAAATCTACTGTTAAAGACAGATTTTATATATTTAATAGCATAGTTTTAGTGTTGTTTTTTCAGGAAAAAAAAAAAAGCAGCCATCTTGTATTGCTGTAACCACTTTAGTGTCTTCTTCTACATAAATATAAAGTATTTTTAATAAAACACATTTTAAGGGTGGTTTTAACCACATGGGATCAGTAGGCAGTTCATTGTGATGCCTGTTAAGAGGTAGCTAATACACATTGATTTTAACTACTGCAGTAATAAACACAGTAAAAATCTTGGTTGTTAAAAGCCAGAATACCAAAGAAAAAAAAAAGTTTAAAAACTAGTTATAGATTTTTTCATTGCTTCTGGAATCAAACACATCTTACCATCCAAAAGAAGTTTTCCTTCTACTTTACCTATTCACAAAGATCACATTTAATGGCTTCTATGGACTCAGATAACAAATGTAAGACTCTGCATTCCTAAACAAGCACTGCACATTACAGGAAGGAGTAGAGAGCCTCAATCAAGCAGTGACTGAGGTTGAGGCAGTTGCAGAGAAACAGAAATGAAAAAGGCAGAAACTGAGAAACAGCAGTGAAAATTCAAGGAAATAGCATGCTCATCCATCTGAGAGTGGAGGCTGGTGTTAAAAGAAAGGAGAATATCTTCAGAAATACCCTTGATAGATGGATCTCCATGCTTTAAATAAAGCCGTAAAATATATTCCACAGTGAAAAGTGTTGAGGGGGCAGCTGAAGCAGCAAAATATTCCCAGTGTTGCTCATAAGCAATATATTTTCAGAATCGAACACTGAAGGCTCAAAATGCTTTACAAGCCTTTTTGTATTAGCAAGTGATATCTGATGCTAGAGTTACCCTTAAACTACATCAAATAATTTCACAGATTTTTTTAAGGATTACCTGACAAAATCCAAATGGATAACAAAGCCAAATTTTGCAGGGAGCTAGATGTCACATAGCACTGCACTCCAAAAACTGGTCTAATAGAATTTATTCATCCCAGGCATAATATGAGCTGTGGAAGCTGATAATCAGGCCACCAAATTAGATGCTAGGGTTAGAGCTGCCGATCTTTAACTGTCAAAGTTTGCAAATATTGGCCTTTGTCTGTAGTACCACCTAGTGTCAAAAACTCTTCTCTCTGAGCTGAAAAGAGCTGGACTGAACTCCATTCTCCTTTATCTCCTTCATCCAAAACAACACCACAATATGCAGGAAGAGTGCCAGGAGGGCATTTTGTGACGGCAAGCCTCAGGCAGAGTGTCTTTCACACTTCTGCTTACTTGGTGGAATTTGGGGCCTAAAAGGAGTTTGTGTTTTTGGCACATCAGACCAAAATTCCCCCAGTACTATGCACAATTGTAAGTACGGTTAATTTTTCCCATCGTATAAAGCAGCAGAAATGCTGTAGGACTTCTCCACACTGGGAAATTACTGTACAGCAAGCAAAGCTGTGGTTGCACAGACCACGCACTTTTTTGCGTTTATGGGCAAGCTCCAAAATGGGATCCAATAACTTATAAAGAAAGGATGCTCTGCCTGTACACCAAGGGAGTCTTCGTGGAGAACAAAACAGAGCCAGCAGTGTGCTGTAAATTCATGGTCCTGCTCTCCATGTGTTATTTGCCCATGTGCATGTTCTTTCAAAAACAAAATGTTCTCCTGGAGAAGATTGCCAAGGGAGGTGGCCATGCAGGGAGCCTGCCTCCTGCCTGCCCATCTGCCCAGGAAGCCTGTGTGCAGTGGGGAGGAGGAGAGATGGGCAGCCCAGGAGCCCAGGTGCCCGTGCTGCTGCCTAGGTAGGTGAGCTGCCTGCCTCCAAAAGCTGTCCCTGCAGTCTCTCTGGCAGCAGCCCCAGGTGCCTGGAAAGCTGTGGGAGTGGGGCAGCACCATGTCACTGGGACAGGAGGATCAGCACCTGGTGGCCTCCCATGCTGGGGGCTGCCAGAGTCAGGCAGCTCCTGAGTCTGGTACCCAGGAGACTGCCAGGTGAGCAAGGTGGCAGGCGGCACCTAACCCAACCTAACCAGGGCTTTTTTGGACCTGTCCCCACAAATCCTTTTTAGTGGAAAAAGGCTTTGCTCCAGAATTTCTTACCGGCTCTGTCTGGGGCTTCCCAAAATACAGTATCTAGAAGAGAAGTTCATAAAGCGACGGTAGGCACAGAAAGCTCACCACACGAATTCAAATTAAGCTAGAACAGATAAAGCAAATGTGAAAGGATACGCAGCAGGCACATTTACTAAACCAGAATGGAGCGTGTCTGCTGTGAACTCCCTGGAGATGCAGCCAGCCTAAGCACATAGGCCTCTCGTTACAATTCCCGTGACTAATGAGTAACTGCCACGGTATCTCCATGTATAGTTTATAGATTTACGTATAAATTTAATACAAGAGTGGGCCAGAGAAACAAGATAAAGATTAAATATATAGCAAAAATTTGTAGCAACATCAGCTAATTGCATAGCTGAGGCAGGAGGTGTTAATTACAATTATAGATGAGCCAGCTAGTAATTCACATTAGTGAGCATAGAGCAATTATCAACCTGCTGGTTTTCTTGCTACTCATAATATACATGTTTTCCCATTTCTGATGGAACATAATAGCTGTATTGAACAATGTAACAGAACAGCAGTGGATATAATGCCTATTTAGGTAACCTACAGCTGTGATGTGCAGTATTATCACAAAGATATTTTGTTTCATTTGGAATAAGTAACTAACCAGAGAGCTAAGTATTTCTACTGCTAGACTTGAGTAGAAAAAACATCATGGGCATTTCACAGATGGACAGACACACTTTGTTTCTAGCATTAAGATTTACAAATACAAATTAACCTTGGCTGGACCTGAGGTAAAAGTACAGTTTAAATTATGCACCAGCAAAAAATTAAACCTTAGACTATCAATATCAGCACATCTGTTTCAAAGTGATAAATTGGAAGAATTTTACTGACATTCAATCGGAGATACGCAGTCTCCAACCCTGGCAAACCTACTATTCCCGTGAGCTTCCAACTGACTTGGTTTAACATGGCTCACCCAGAAAAGACATCATCATGGTGGCAGCAGCCTTATCACAGAACATATCATCATATGGTATGCTAGAAAGAAGGTATTAAGGACAAGGTGACCTTTTTAGGAATAGGACTCAAGAGGACTCAATGCCAGCAAGCTGCACGAATGTTCTTCACCATGCAGCAATTCCAGTGGCAAGGCACTGGATGAAGTGTCAGTGCACGGCTTCCCAGGGGAAGGCAGAATGCTTGTTTAGCCCACAAATCCTGCAGACAAGGCACTGGACAAAATCATCCTTTCTCCATTTACAGAATAGCAAGGTGCTTTTCAGTTCTCCTGGCTATTTTATTCTACCAATGCTTCATGCTTTGTACTATATGCACTCTACAGTGAAAATCCCTTTCAGTCAAATGGGAGTTACTCAACTGAAAGTAGTCATCTTTGGGATGAACGCTGCATGTTCATGCTGACAGGATGCTCCACCGCAGTTCCCAGCAGTGCCTTGCCCTTGATCACTCAAGCCTCAAACAAATGTTAAGAAACACTGCGGACTTCATGCTGAAGCAGAACATGGTCAAGTTTTGAAGATGTTACATTGTCTTTTCACTTGCTTTCCGTATGTTTACACCAGTAGCTCAGTCACACTGAAATCCAATGCAAGGATATCAAGCAACTATGCAATTTTTGTCTGAAAATGAGTATCTTTCTGGGCAGATGTTTATCAATTAACAGGTACAACTGGGATATTATAACTAAGCTACGTATTTTCTGCTTGTCTAACAATAACTGAAGCTGAATTCAGTATTGTAGGTGTACCAAGAGAAAATTAAATCCCTCCTATGTTAATGTACAAAACAAAACTTCGCAACATTAGTAACAGTATTTTCTTACTGTTTATTGTTTTTAACTATTTTTAGACTTCAGTGGAAGGAATAATTGGTAGAACCAGGTAAATATTTTGAACAAATTCCATGACTATTTACTCAAAATTTAGAAGAAATTTGTTTTGAGTTGCATTTCCACTACTTCTGTGTTTCACTTCTGGATTACATTCTGCAAAATCACCTGCCCAGAAGAAGATTTGTGTACTACATAAGTCAACATAGCTGCTATTTTGAGAGCTTAGCTCAGATATAAAGGGAACATACACTGCACACTTTCTATGCAGCAATAAATATACCTACAAATCTGATATATCTATGTGTGCTTCTTCCTTTAAGTATATATAGGTTATCACCCTGTCTTCATCTGTGATTTGTGATCAGCATGATTGAAAGGAACTGATCAAATAATTCTGATAGTATGTATCACCCTGGACTTCCTAGGTTCCTGAAGGCCTGACAGTGGAATGAGAACCACATTAATACCATAAACTGATAAATAATTTGTAGTCATCAAAAATTGTTAAATATCCAGCAAGATCTGGATACCAAAATTTTCTGAAATCATTTGTCAACCTGAGGAATGATATAGACACACTGTGTGCTTTTTTTCTCAATAAATTTCCCGATGAGGCACTAGCATTTTCATACCTTTGAGTCTGGATGCATTTCAAGGAATGTTTCCATCATCCTTGTGCTGAAATTCTCAGTATCACCATGACGGCTCTGGGACTTGGCTGATGCCAGAGCAGAGGGCTGCAAATAGGTTAAGTAAGTACCACTTTTACTGGGGACAGACAAAGACAGACGAGTTGTCTGACTCTTAGATGACCCAAGCTAACTCAAGCTTGCAGTAAAGACAATTCCTAAGTTTAGAGGAACATGAGAAGGGTCCTGTCTGGCCATAGAAAATAAACAGGAAATTTGGTAAATGTAACAGCTCTTGCAGATAACTAAACAGATATTCAACACAAATACAGTAAAAGAGGACTTCACAGAGTTTAAGTGTGACTTGCTCTCTCTGTATGAGTCACTGGAAAATTCTTCGTTGACTTCAGTAGAGCCAATATTTTGTCTTTTGTACTCGTATTAGATATGCATGCAGCCACACGCTTGTTCTATAGAGACTCACGAACAACTAAAATATAAGGAACCAGTGTCAAATGTTAAATGTTATTATGATAAGATAGAATAGATTTCAGAAGTAATACTTTGGGATATTTGTTATTTATAGTGAAGCATCAGAGATGATCAAACATAAATAGTTTAGAGATTAGTATTAGCTACAGCTCAGATATAAGTACTTTCCTCTGTATTTGAGTATCATCATTGCCAGTCACTGGAAATCAAGCCCCACATCAATATATGTAACAAAGGAATTATTTGTCACTTTTTCCTTGGTGCCTATTCAAGTAGAAATTACAGCTTTCGAAGTATTTTATGGTGAATGAGGTTAACTTTAGCATCCTTGGGCTATTCCCTCCCTTGAAGAAAGAAATTATGATGCCTGTAACTATGCTAGCTGAGAGCTTTGTGACTCGAATCCTTCTGAAGCAGTCACCACACTGATAACGCCTGACTCTTGTGTAAAGTGGTGTAGGACTTATTTTTAACATATGGTGGTTTAACACTGATGGGCAGCTCAGCACCGCCATACCACTCTCTCCCTCTTTCTTTGAAGGACAAGGGGAGAAAATACAATGAAAAAGGCTGAAGGGTTGAGATAAGGGCAGGAAGATCACACGCCAGTTACTGTCATAGCCAAAACAGACTCAGCGTTAGGGAGATTAGCCTAATTTATTGCTATCACTAGCAGACTAGAGCAGTGAGAAACTAAAAGCAAACTAAAAACACCTTCCCCCATCCACCCTCTTCTACCTCCTCCACCCGAGCAGCACAGGGGAACGGGGAATGGGGGCTGCGGTCAGCCCATATCGCTGCGTCTCCGCTGCTCCTTCATGGTCACTCTCTGCCCCTGCTCCAGCGTGGGGTCCCTCCCACGGGATGCCGTCCTTCCCGAACGGGTCCTGCGTGGGCTTTCCACAGGCTGCAGCTCTTCAAGAGCTGCTCCAACATGGGTCTGCACCATGGGGTCCATCCTTCAGGAGCAAACTGCTCCAGCACGGGTCCCCCACGGGTGGCAGCTCCCACCGGATCACCTGCTCCTGCATGGGCTCCTCTCCACGGGCTGCAGCTCCGGCCCGGAGCCTGCTCCTGCGGGGGCTCTCCATGGGCTGCAGCCTCCTTCAGGCCACATCTATCAATTTCACGAATAACAACAAAAAGCTAATATATATGACCTTACCACAGAAACTCAATGAGATTTTTGAAACAAAATTATTTCTTCCACATAAAGATTTACACAGACAGCATTGCTGCAAGACTGTCTTTGTAAGCGTAAGATCCAGCATAACAGAGTTTTGATTTTTAGATACAATTTTTAATATTTATCTATTACTAATAACATAATTTGGAAGATGCACTGAATTTAAAAATAGATGCAAATATAAGGAGTTTTGAATATGTATTGAATACTTATTTCATAAACTAATTTTCACTACTTCAATTTGCAAAATGTGCATTTCACCTATGTATGCCCACAACCTGGGTTAGAGGGGTTCATGAGCATTGAACATCGGTTTCCAGTAATACACCCAGGCAGAAATACCTTGGTGTCCAGACAGTAAGTTCCTTCTCAACTCAGGCTTGCTTTCTTGCTCCAGACCTTGTCATCCACCAAAAAACTCCTCATCCTCAACCACAGCTTGAGATTTCTTTGGCTTCCAGACACACAACCGTATGAGCTGCTACTAGCCTGTCTACCCCATCTAATGAGTCATTAGTTCTGCCATCTATCAGAAACTCTTTGAGGAACTCCTGGAGCAAAAATGCAGTAACCCCACCTCTGGAGCCATTAAAGAGTAGCTAGTTCTCCAGCAATGCATTTTAGACAACTACCTCAAAGCTTTCACTTCTGTGCACTACTGTGATTCACTTCCAGAAATTCTAGACGTAAATTCCAGAGCAAGTGTAGGTGTCATCAGAAGGTGACGTGTGAATGGCAAGAAAGTACAGAGTCATAGGGGACTTTTCACATGGGCTCTGAGTCATAACACATGGATATCTTTCACTTGTGAACATCACATAAGAAGTGACAAAATTATTGTTGCTTTTTCAAAATTACTGTTTTTTTTCCTGAGGGGGTTGTAAGACATGCATTATTAAGGATAGCTCCAGTATAATTCTCACACTGTGCCAGCACAGATGACCCCAATCTGCTGCAGATACTCATAATTTTCATTTCATTTATCTAGGCACAGTTGCATTTGGCTTGGCTTTGCCAAATGTTATAAAAAGGAGACATTCATCAGCAAAAACCTATACCATACCTGAGGAGCGATCTGAGGTAGCTGAAACACTGAGCACAACCCAATTCCAGATGGGAACTGCCTGGTTGTGCTAGGAAAGCATGTCCTTAGATGCTAAGCTAAAATCTAGATAGGTTTTAGGTAACCTCTTCTAATTCTGACTCCTTTTTAAATTTAGTTCATTTGTACTAGAACTCAAATTTAGCCTTCTCAGGAGACATCTTTAGAAGACTGAAATCAAGGCTAATGTAAATGTAAAGCATAAAAACATCATACAAAAATGGTCCTTATATCATTGTAGTTCATTGAAATCATTCTGATTGCTGATAAGATTAATCCTGTTGAAGTAGTTCATTCAAATCATTCACTCAAACCAGAAGACACATTGTCTTCCAAACCTAGAAGATACAAAGAAGAGACAAATTAAGGCTGGCCAGAAACCTGTATAAGTATAACCAGACCATGCAGTATACTCTTCCTATGTATGCTTAAAAAACTTTTGACTTTCTGAATCCATACCTTGACATGGGATAGTAATGCAAGCACATATCAGGCAGGCACAGCAGAAGTTCAGTGCTGCTTAGATGAATGAAGAAAGAGGAACACAAAATGCATAACAGAAAACAAGGGCTGAGTATATCTGAAAGCTTTCAAAGAAATTAACAGGAAACAAAAGCCTAACCACAAGACAACAAAAGAGGTAGTTCTAAGATTTTCTTTTTTTTTTTTTTTTAATCATGCTTATTCATATTTCCCAGTTGTAAAATACAGCATTAACTCTTACTAATCAGCCTCTGGGGGTCCTCAGTGGCTGAGGTTACAAGTGCATCTCAGTAGTGATCCTGCCCAGACCACTGTACATCGAGGAGTTAGTGATCCAAGTAACGGTTAACCTGAGTTATGGGCATAGACCCGTGCTGTGCTGTGCTATCCTGCACATACAACTTGGCCTTCTGGCGTGTGTTGTGCTGCACATCTCCGCTGGCCACAGGATAAACTCAGCCAGATCATTGTAAAAGAGAAGCCTGCGGGCTGCTCCCAATCAGTACAAGCTATTATACCACCTGCACGACCTTGCCTTTATCTAAAAGTGCAGCAAAAAGTTCTCATGTGAACAGCCTTTTGGTCTCACAGTAGAAGTCATGAACAGCACTGTTTTCTTTAAAGAAAACACTGTAAGCACAACAGGGTAACCTTTCCACAGACAGGATTGTGCCGTGCCCTGGTTGGAGACCTGTTTGATGCTGCGCAACCAGGGGTTCAGCATCTGAAGGAACATAAGATTATCTATATTATCCTCTTTTTCTTTATAGTGTCAGCTCCAACAAATGGCATTTCAAGGGATACTTTACAGACTCTGAATACCTTTCTTTCTGGGATCATAATAAATCAGCACCTCCTGGTGCAAAACAATACCATGCTTTCTTTCTATAGCCTGCTGTAGGAAAGTAGGATGGTTTTTCATTTTTCTCAGTTTATGGGGCTTCATTTTGCTTCATTTTCAAACCACTCAAAAATCTAACAGAAGCAAGTTACTGGAATAAGTCAGGTGTTACGGGAGCCAGTGGTCATCTGTGTTTTCTGAGCATCCAAACTTCAGTTTTGCCAGCACTAGGAAATAGAAATGTCATTTTGTTTTAACTCCTTGGCACTTAGGATCACAACATGTCCAATAGCTGGCAGAAAGACAGGCAACTGAAAAGCTCTGACACACTGTAGTACAGGCATCCATCATTATGTCAGCTTCTGCTTTCACCTTTTATTAAAAACTAAATTAGAAGACTGACTTAAATGTCATCAAATTCAGTCAAAAGCTAACCTCTGGGCACAGATCTTACATGCAAATTTTGAAGCAGAAAGAAAATTCTAAGGATTTCTTAGGATAAGACATGGAAGATATGCTTATAATGAAAAACTACTACCTCACTTCAGTAAGTGACAGTATTAACAGCTCTATTTATACTATGGGGGAAAAAAAAAAAAANAGATGGGGGAAAAAAAAAAAAAAAAAAAAAAAACCAGACCAAAAAGAGAAGATGCAGGAAGTTAAAAATTAAAGCTAACATAAGTTTTGTACTTAGGATAGCTCTCTGAGAAATTTCACTCCAAAAGTTTAAAAGTTGAAATTAAATGTGGCTGCTAAAATAGGCATTCTTTTGGTATAAGACAGGGTGAGAGAAAAGATCTAAAGTAAAATATATATTCAGATTTTCTGGAGCTTACCATGGTATCATTTTGCTGTTAATAACTATTCAGAGATGCATAGCACAGGCACTGAAGCCCTAAGCACTGAAGTGAGTGTACAGAGGAGCACAAACACCATGCCTCAAGTTCTCCTCGTCTTTCCTAGTTCAAGGCAGAAAGAAAATCAGATCTACTCTGGACCACCACTAGTAGCTGACTATTAGCCCTTGACATACTTGCTTAACCATTCCAAGTAGGACTCTGCAGTCAGAGATAAGTCTATGACTATGTGAGAAGGAGCCCCTGCCCCTACCACTGTGCTTATGATACTGACATAAACCCCATGACCATTAGTGTAAGTCCGATAGTTTGGCACAGGTAGTTTTACAAAGCATCTCTGAAAGAAATGCAACTTCGTGTTTTGATTTTATGAATATCCTTATAGAAAAGTCAGATTGTGACATAAAATATTCAGAGAGGTTCAGAAATGTTTTCTGTCCACCACGGGTATTTGTATGGGGGATATTTTTTCCAGATTTTTTTTTTTTTTTACTTATTAAAAATAATCAGAATATTTACTTTAAAAAAAAATTAAAACCTCTAGAAATCAAAACACTTGTCCTCCTGACTGTTTTCTGAAGCCCTGCAAAAACAGTGAGAGAGGAGATGACAGAATGGACACCATCTCTGGGGTGTGCGATGTCTAACCAAGGGAAAAACAGTGACTTAAAGCAGAGTAGAGATGGAGTATGCCCTGGCGATGACAGCCATTATCCACTACCAAACAATCACTTTAGCATACTAGCAATAAAAGTTTATAATAAAGAACAGAAAAATGATCTTTTCACTGATATGCCCTCCTTTCAAATAATTAAATATACTTCTTTGAAACAAAAAGACAAAATTCTATCCGCAGACATAAAGCCTGCATTTATAGGCCCTTATTAGTTTTCCTCAGTCCCTGGAAGCATAGAAAGTTTAACAACCTGTGAAACACTAAGGAACAGAGAAAGCTGAAAGACAAAATCTTTCTTGATCTTCCTAACTCCCATCTCCTCCAATATAATGCTCACACTTTATGTAGTATAATGATGATTTCTTCCTCCAAAGGTCCTAATGACAGCAAGAGAAAAGGCTTGCTATTGTCTTATAGCAACATATGACTTTAAGTTCGCTAAGTAACTATTCAATCCATAAAAAAACTCCAAAAATAGTGTGCTTAAAGGAACTGCTCCTAGCATTTAGTTGTACATACTATGCACAGCTCCTGCCCCTTTCTGGGATACTACAAGTCAGATATGTGGCTAAGAAATGTGCTTTTTTTCTAAATTGAGTGCACAAAGCAACTAAAGTCACTGAAGACTATGTTGTCCTAGCCCTATCACAGAGAGCACTTTCAAATTGACCCATTCAGAAAGCTAATGTTCCCTACAGTACAAAGCAGAGAAAATATAATGAATTGGAACCTTATAAAACATTTTGATAATTATCTCATTTATTAGACTACTTCAGCAGGATTAATCTTATCAGAAATCTGACTGCTTTCAAAATTGGCTGGAACTGCCATTACCTGACCACCAAGCAGTGAGAAGCAAACTACATTCTTTCAGGCATGAAATGTCCATCGGGTCCTCTGTATTTACTATAAATATGACCTGAGCTTTCCAAGAGGGCTTCAACCATTGTTTCACTAAGAAAAGAGCAAACAGAAGATGGGTTCTCATATGGCTGATGACACCACTGAGGAACCTGTTTTGTGGCTTGTTGTTTGACCTGTTGTGTGATAAATTGGTTATTACAGCAATAGCTCCAGATGATGTTTCAGGATAGGTTTTTCTTGCTGAGAGATGGTCTGCTTTACAAACTCTGTACCACTATAGCTATACTGGCACAACTGTGTTGGAAACCAACTCCCTTCCAAAGGAGATACAAAACGTACGTCCGCTTTAGCAAGTCTTGAAGACAAACAGGGGAAGACCTGTAGAGTGCAACAGTTAGTGCTAGGGACTGGATATCCATGGCTTTTTTTATACTGGACTTTCTTACTCTGGCCCCGTTGCCCAAATGCCCATTTGTAGCTGGACTTCCTCTTACGAAAATCCATTTTGTGTGTACTGAGGCCACCCCACAATGTGAACTGAAGTGCTTGAGGGAGGTTAGGAGATTCACTTCAAAAGTTCACTTCTGATCTGAACTAAGACACTATTGTCCATATGTCCAGGATGTAAAAACAGATGGGGTAATCCTGCAAGTGTAAATTTGCTTCCTCTCTAAACAACATAAAGTCCATTACATCCTTTTCTGCTCATACAAGAGCTGAGGTTTTTCATGAATACATTCAAAGCCAACGTGCTTGTACTGGCAAAAGAGTATGTCATAAACCTGGTATACAAGTAACATCAAAGGTAAATAAATATATAGTATTTCTAAATGTGGGACAAAGATCCTGGTATGTACATTGGTCTAGGAAAAATGATAGATTTATTCATCCTGCCATAGACAAGCAGAGCTGCTGACACTTAGTGCCACTTCTGTATTTTCTGAATTTATTAACATTATGTAAAATGCAGAATCAGCCATCCAATGCACAAAAAAATTCTTCGTTGGACATTCAGAAGAAAAAATGAATAGATAACACAAAGCCTCTATATGTACATGTATGTACATAATGCTTTAAACTATGGTTTGCACAGCAACTGTCATTAATTTTAGAAGTCATCCAATGATATTCTTCCACAAAGCTTTGGGAGTGTAAGAGTAAACCATACGTATACAAGAATGATAAATGTATTCATCTACCTCACAGATATTATTTATATTTACCAGTGCAGTGCCCATCATCTTTATGTAATGCAATGCACTGTAATGACTTCTAAGTAAATAAATACTTAAAAAAATAAAATAAATCAGAGAATTTCAGGCAAGAACTTGGGGAAAATTTTCAGTGAAACTTTCACTGTTAGGGAGAGCCCATTTATCAAATGTTTTTGTGGGAACAGCATGAATGACACTTACTGGGAAAGACTTCTGATATCTGATATGGACATGGTAGAAATGCAGAAAGAAATTCAGGCAACAGAAGCACTTGCAACTGCAGTTTAGTCTCTTAGCTCTTGGCAGTCTTTCTATGCACCAGTGTCTTAGGAGCCCTTTTTTCTCACAATATTTTTTCCTGTGGGTGGTGCTTTTCTTATATCTGTAATTTATTATTTATTAGTTCAGGTAGAAAGAAAGGCTCTTACACTATAAACTAGAGCAGTGATCTCCAAACTTTTTTGATTGTGCACTCCTATCAGTAAAAAATTTTGAGCATGCATTTCCAATATAGAATCATAGAATCATAGAATGTTCCAAGTTGGAAGGGACCCACAAAGATCATCGAGTCCAACTCCTGGCTCCACACAGGTTTACCCAAAAATTCAGACCATGTGACTGAGAGCACGGTCTAAACGCTTCTTAAACTCCGACAGGCTCGGTGCCGTGACTACGTCCCTGGGAAGCCTGTTCCAGTGTGCGACCACCCTCTCGGTGAAGAACCTTTTCCTGATATCCAACCTGAACCTCCCCTGTCGCAGCTTGACTCCATTTCCTCGGATCCTATCACTGGTCACCAGAGAGAAGGGATCAACGCCTGCCCCTCCACTCCCCCTCGTGAGGAAGCTGTAGACCACAATGAAGTCTCCCCTCAGCCTCCTCTTTTCCAGGCTGAACAAACCAAGTGACCTCAGCCGCTCCTCGTATGTCTTCCCCTCTAGGCAATATGTATTCTTATATATTATACTTTATTTACATGTACTCCTATGTACTTGTAATTATGTACTAATACATATAAAACATACACAAAAATAAAATTAAAAGGATGAGACAAAGATAAAATAAATACTACTTTAAATTTTATTGTATTTTATTTTATTTATTAATGGTACAAAAAATATCTTCTTCCTGCATCCCAGTGGATTCTCTTGCACACCCCTTGAGGTGTGTGCACACCCTACTTTGAGGACCACTAAACTGGAGCACCCACTTCAAAGACATGAGTCCAGCTCCCTGATATAGATTTAAAAGACCAGGGACTTGAAGTTGGTTTCCTACAGAAACCTCTTCAAATGAATCTCGACTACACTATGATGTTTAAGACAGCAGTACCACATACCTTTTGTTCGAATCCTTCTCTCACACTACTAGAAGGAATGCATGTTACCATTTCAGTTATCATGAATCCCAATTACTTGCAAGACAACACACTAGATTTTCAGTATGAAGAAATTGTAATGACATATCTATATTCAGTAAAACTGACATTATCCAATAGAATGACTCAAAAGGAGTCATATGCCTGTACTTCTGTAACAGCAACAGTTACCCTGATATTATTCTTATTACCCAATCACCTTTTAAAAATACTCAAATTACTCTTAAACATAGATAGTAGTCTCAAATTTGCAGACGAAAGAGGTTATTCAGTCTTGTTTAAGCTGAGACATAAATGCTTAATACTCATCCTAAGTACCAAACAAAAATTCCCAAAAACGTGCCAGTCTTTCTTCACTGGGTGCCTGTCTCTGCTTGCCTGATTTCCTAGATGCTCCATTTGAGTCAGTAATATGCATGCAGAGTGCCTGTTCCAGAGAGATATGAACCTCCTTTTTTCCCTAATGTGCCATTGTTAATCAGGTTTAGCATGCACGAACCCAACCTCTACCCATCCTGTAGGAAGACTGAAAAACTAGTTGGAAGACTGAAAAACTAGTTGCAATCAGCAATACAACTGATTTCATCTGCTGTGATGGTAGGTTGTATACCATTTGTACAGTGACTAGCTGTTAGAGAACTCATCTAATAGGAAATTGAGTAGCCTGAGCTCATCCCAGATGTGGGATTAATGATCTGCCCTTCAGTTATTGTGAGGTGGAAGATATGCCATCTGCCCTCAAAACTGAGATGCTGGAAGCAGAAAACAGTCAGAAGGTGGGCCAGGCTAGACCTGCTCTCTAGTGGCTAGAAGACTCACGGAACAGAGAAATTTCAAGTTCTAAAAATGACCCGGAACATGAACTGAAAGTCTCTTTTTTCATAACAAGTGTTCTCACTGCTGCAACCAGAATTACCCCTGCCGAGTTTGGATGCAAGAGAAGGCATGGAAAGTTCATTCACTCATACTGGAAAAGAAAATATTGTTACATTTGTTCAGTAAATTTTAAGTCACATAATACATAAATATGAAAAACTACTGACCTCAAGAGACCATAACTATAGCTACCGCTACCTTTTTAAGACATAGTTGTGAAATCCTAGGTATGATGCAAAGTCATAATTTAATCATGGCAATAATAACTTTACCTTTGGTAATCAATTAATGCTATGAATTTTACATTGCTGATATAAAATCATTAATATGTCTTGTCATTTTCCAGCACATCAGCAAGTAGTTCATTTCGCTATAAAGTAGTTATCCTACTACACTAGCTAACGGGAAGCTCACTCCGGTGCTGTATTTATAATCTGAAGTTCTTGCTCCCAAAGGAGAGACTGTTTCCAGGCAGGTACTGAATACACTGCCTGCCACTTAGATATGTAGAATTGCAGTGTTAGCTCAAAATATAGAAAAATGGTGCTATTTAGAAATGACATTCTGGTTCAGATAAGTTCACATTGCTATTACAATTGCCTTTTATGAACATTTGGGCAAGCAAAACCTCACCTATACAAATGCCCACAGAAAGCCTTTTCTGAGTCAATAAAATCCATATATTTTAGTTCAGTGCTAAAATAAAATTTGTCTTAAGTGGAAGGAGAAGTGGAGACTGGTTGTGTGCTTCAAGGTGAATTAGAAACAGTAGGATTGGTTTTGGCTGACCAATTGTAGCCTCCATGTGAGACTGTAATCATTGTATTTATGAATTCCTGAAGGAAGAAAACATTATTCTAGTCTTACGCAAACTGGAATCTGACCACACACTCTATGACCACTCTGAAATGTGAAGAATTGTGTTAAAAATTATTGGCATGTACAATGGATAAGTCATGAATAGACTAACTGTGCTTTGCTTTGCTCTCCCACTACTCGCACTAATAAATAACCCAGAATTCACTCACTGTCACAGAATTTTGTCTAGATTACTATCATGCAGAAAGCTCTAGAGAATTATTTTTAGAATAAGGATGACTTTGGATTACCTTTCTCCCATACCTGACTTCCTGAGGCTCTATGAAATTATGAGGAGAGATGGCAGATAGCCATTGTACAGCTCTTTCTGTCCAAAAGTGCTTCATAAACATAAACTGATCACTTTAGACACCATCAGAGTATAGCAGTATTCCATTTTTGGAAAACTTTTTAGCATTTGTATATTGTCTACATACACTATAGCAATTAACCTCAGTATACTCTTATGCATGGATACTTACATGAATTTGCATATGAAGCCTTTGTTGATCTTGTTTGCATTCACTCTGTGCATTCATTCAATGTAACTCACACCAATGTAGTGGACACTCAGTTTCAATACACAAGAGCTTTCCACTTCTGCTCCCGCTCTACTCTGCACTGGTGTGGCCTCACCTCAAGTACTGTCCGCAGTTTGGGGCACCACAATATAAGACATAAAACTGTTAGAGAGCATCCAAAGGAGGGCTACAAAGATGGTGAAGGGTCTAGAGGGGAAGATGTATGAGGGGCAGCTGAGGTCCCTTGGTTTGTTCAGCCCAGAGAAGAGGAGACTGAGGGGAAGCCTCATGGCGGCCTGCAGCTTCCTCACGATGACAATGACAGGAAAGGCATTGATCTCTGCTCTCTGGTGACAATGACAGGACCCGAGGGAACGGCATGGAGCTGTGACAGGGGAGGGTCAGGCTGGATGTTAGGGAAAGGTTCTTCACCAAGAGGGTGGTTGGGCACTGGAACAGGCTCCCCAGGGAACTGGTCACAGCACCGAGCCTGTCGGAGTTCAAGAAGCGTTTGGATAATGCTCTCAGACATAGGGTTTGATTTTGGGTGGTCCTGTGTAGAGCCGGGAGTTGGACTTGATGATCCTTGCGGGTTCCTTCCATCTTGGAATATTCTATGATTCCATGATTCTGTGATTCTATACTGGCATAACATGTGTGTATGTATTCTTGCTACAACTATCTCCACTTATCCCATGTACTCCAGCTCTCCCATCCACACTTCCCTAGAAGCCAGTCTCTGTCTCTGATCTTCCAGAAACAAATAAAGCTAAGATTCCTTCCTCCCCAGGGACTCTGGGGCAGGAGATGAACACAGGATTTTCAAAAGTTGAAAGCAGAGAGAAGGAGCAAGAAGGAAATCAAAAACATGCAAAGGTAACAGAAGATCATGGGAAGGAAGAGAATGCATCAGGTGAACAGCAAAGGATCAAGTATAAAGAGTAATCAGGAGTCTATTTTATGAGCATAGAAATCCTCAGAAATAAAAAGTTGTGTTGCTTTTAGAGCACATCTCTCTTAGACTATTGTTCAAAATATATGTATGTATACTTATACATATACATATGCATATGCATATGCATATACATATACATATACATGTACATATACATATACATATACATATACATATACATATACATATACATATACATACATATACAATACATTCCTTCCTTCAGGGCAGGAAGCAAATCTGCCTCGTAATCTGTGAAGCTCAAAGAAATCTTTGATGCTAAGAAAATGCAAGCACCTATTGACAGAATAGTATCTAGCTGATGTCCAGGAATTACGATTCTTGATCTCACTGGCTGGAGTAGCAGCCTTTATTGAAGAACTGCTAACAATTCTAAACATAAGAAAAAGCCCTGGTTTGTGAGAAGCGATCATGGAAGTAACAGGGGAAAATGAAGAAAGCAGCCACGAGCAACAGACCACTGCTGTAACAGTCCCTTGAGCACTCATAAAGACAGCTAATGACCTTGACAGTACACCTCAGGCTGAGACTTGAAGAGCTCCATGGCCCCTGCATTATGTCTTTGCAGTGACTGGTGACAGTTTTTTGAACCTATTCAGGGATGTGTCTCCTGATACAGCCTCCTCAAACTTTCATGGTTAAAATGTCTAATAATACTAAATCCAGAATATGTTCCATGTTATTTCCATTTGCAATGTCAAAGTTAGACAGTAAACCAAAATGACATTTTTCTGTTTTAAAATATTTTTCCAGTAGCAAGCCACAGATCTTCTGTGACAGTAACTGGCAGTGTGATTTTTTTTAGATCCATTTGCAGAAAATTAAATATGTGTTTTATATCCACTTTTATGCTTAACATAATGGCAGCTACATCAAAAAGTTAGTATAGACTGGTCCAAGCTTTCCTGCATTATTCTTCAGTTGACTGAAGCAAGTCCCAGAGAAATGTTTTCAAATAAATAGAAACATTTATTTAAAGCACTTACTCACTAAACAGTTTTTGTTATTGCTGTTTTTGTTTCCCAGAAATATTACCTGCAGTCTGTTTCTAGAAGCAAGGTCTTCGCTTCAGGTGGTTTCTGTAGTATTTGCAAACTCTTCAGACAAACAATCTTTGAGAATACAACTGAAATTGCATGTTGTGTCACCCTACACCAGAGCAGTATCACCCACAAATAAAAGTAAAAGCCAGGTCAATTATGGCTTGAACCCTACTACCCTCACACTGATAGCTGACTACCCTTCTTCATTCTTGTATTTTTCTAACCTTCAAGCACAGGTTATGTTTCCCTTTCAAGCTCCATCCCATTCCTGGTCTAACAGCTGTCATTCAAAATGTTAACTCTCACCTCCATTTGTTCCATGAGGTCCGTCTCCATTGTCCACTTACTCAATTTTCTGACAAAATTTTCACCTTGTCCTATGCTAAATTCATGTAGAATTTTTGCTAAGTATCTATAAAGACTTTCATTCTTCCTCTTCAAGTCACTTGTTGTATGCTCACCCATTTCAAGCATCCATTCTCCTGTTGCCTGCATAGATTGTAAACTGCCTAGAGACTTTTTTTTTCTGGTTTTGTATACTACTTGACAGACAGATTATGACTAACATTCTTATGAGCAGATAGGAAGTTAATATACATTTTTTTTTTTTTTTTTGAGGAATATCAAGAAGAGAGGCATTCTTAGGAGGAGTACTTTAAAATGCCCCACCGAGGCTTTTGATAAGCATCTACCCAGAAAGAAGAATGCCATCCACTAAATTGGTAATAGAGATGAATCACCAAAAACATCCAGGCATCTTTTTAAGGTAATCATTTGACTTAAGTCAGGCAAACCTGTACAACATGAGAAAAAGAGAACTGAAGATAGCAAGGCAGAAAAAAAATAAACAAAGGGGTGGAGTGTGTTGCTGTGTTTTGGGTTTTGGTTTTGGTTTTTTATGTTTTGTTTATCTAACATAAAGCTGCACCATAAGAATTTGAAATTTTCCATAATGATTATTCCATATTCATATAGAATGACTTGGAACATAAAGAGCTCATTTAATACAGTTGTTGTTTACAGTGTTTAAAAATTCATGAACTCACTGTATAAACCACTTACTGAGATTTATGCTAAACTTTCTTCCCCAAAAGAACTATACCACACCTGCAGAAAAAAAAAAAAAGGGTAAAAATTGAAAAAAAGAAATAGTGTAAAGAATGATGTGCAGAACAGTTACAGTACAATATTTACTTGTCTCAATTTGCACTGCAGAAAATACTATAGTTAAATAACTATGGAGCTTTTCAAGGCAATTTATTGTGTAACATTAATGTATACAAGACAGTGGTACATAACAGGAGCAGGTTGTGCCACTGTGCTTACTTCCCATGACTCCTAGTTTTCATATATGTTCTACAGAAATAATAAAATAGACTTCATGTTTGGTTATTTTTCCAGATGGAACACTCTAAATATCAAGCATTCTTTACAGAAAACATAGAGTTAAAATTGTATTTGAAGGTAGCATAGGAGAGGAATGATCAATGGGAAGAATTACAGTTTTTTTTCTTTTATTTATTATGGTAGCATTCGGAGATCCCCAGTTTGGACCAGAAAACCATTGTGCTTGCAACTCTGCAAGAATTTTTTAAAGAGAGAGAGAGAGGAAGACATTGCTGAATTGCTGATCCCATAACCTCAACTTCATCATGACTTGATTTTGATTTCATAACACATAGGTACACTGAGCTTTGTACTCAGCTCAAAATGCAAAACACAGGTGTGCTTTGTAGTCAAGTGCAATTTTTTTTGCTGTATTCAAGCTATAATACGAAAGGTCTGCTTATACGTACAAGCACTTCCAAACGGTTTATATAAAAGCATCTCTTTTAGGTAATTCATAATTCTTTTCACACAACAAGAGGAAGATGAAAGAAGTTTGCTTCCTAAAGTTGGGACAGGATATCATAGAATCATAGAATGGTTTGGGTTGGAAGGGACCTTAAAGATCACCCAGTTCCAACCCCCCTGCCATGGGCAGGGACACCTTCCACTAAACCAAGTTGCTCAAAGCCCCATCCAACCTGGCCTTCAACACTTCCAGCGATGGGGCATCCACACCTTCTCTGGGTTATCTGTTCCATTGTCTCACCACCCTCTGAGTAAAGAATTTCTTCCTTATATCTAATCTAAATGTGCCTTCTTTCAGTTTAAAACCATTACCCCTTGTCCTATCACTATCTGCCTGTGTAAACAGTCTCTCTCCAGCTTTCTTGTTGTCCCCCTTTATGTACTGTTGGAGGCCCCAGAGCTGAACGCAGTACGCCAGGTGGGGTCTCACAAGAGCACAGTAGAAGGGGAAAATCACCTCCCTCGACCTGCCGGCCATGCTTCTTTTCATGCAGCCCAGGATACAGTTGGCCTTCTGGGCTGCAATCGCACATTGCTGGCTCATGTTGAATCTCTCATCCACCGACACCCCCAAGTCCTTCTCCTCAGGGCTGCTCTCAATCCTTCTCCTCCCAGCACGTATCCGTGTTTGGAATTGCCCCAAGAAATATATGTAAAGAAAGCATGTAGATTTGGTTCTATATGCAACCTGAACAATTTTTCAATATTAAAAGTCATGAAAATCCTGAAAATCTCTGATGTGTTCAAAACATTGGGGTACAAAAACACTATTTATTTGGAGCACTACATTACAAGAAATTCTAGCTGTGATGGACCTTTAACTGTGATAATATAGAAAATATTAAAAAAAAATAATAATGGTATGGCCCCAACCTCAATATATTACTGTCCACAGACATCAAACTTGTTAAATGCAACTATACCTGTGGTTTGTATGACTGCAGAAATATTTAAGAAAAGAAAAATGTGAACCCATGAGGTAAGTTAATCATTGTATTAGACTGAAAAATTCCTCCAGAAGTTTCAGTAGGAATGCTATTTGCTAAAACATCTGCTAAAATGAGAGGTTTCATCTCCTTGGAGCTTTCCTTACTCTATGCCTGAATGACTCCCAGTGAACAAGATTCTCTTCTTAACTACGTCAGAAAGCAGAAAGCATGCAAAAAAAATGTTATTTTAATTACCACTCAATAAAAACTAATATTCAATTTTGTTGAGTTTTCCTTCATGCTCACAATAATTTGATGTCAAATACTGTTCTATCCTGCGTACCAAATCTCTTCTTTTCTTTGTCTGTATAAATATTATTTTCAGTCTGGCCACAAAGAGGGACTTACCACCAACAAAACAGTGACTTTCAGGTATTTGGCAGAGCAAAACTTTGAAACCACCTGAGCCAGAAAAATCACAATATAGATGTAAACTTCCACACCAAATTTGTGGTATTATCATTTTATTCACACACTTAGCATAGTAAACCATACACAATTGTTAAGTTCCCTTGCATATGTAAGTATTCCCTTGTATGTATTGTAAGTTCTTGTATGTGATTGCGCAAAACTATAAACCTGAACTTGTGATATTATATATCACTTTAGCGATCATGTTAAAAGAGTTATGGTTAGGACATTATTTTACTCAGTACAATCTGTCCATTTGACTGCTTACTAAGTGGAGGGAAAAGACAGAAGTCAATGTGGTGAAAAGTATCACAGATAAGTTCCAATACTCAAACGTTATTGCATCTGAGACACTGATTTCCAAAAGCAGTGTTTGTGATGCATAATGCTGCAGTACTGTTTCCTTAAGGGTTGGAGGATCTATAATTATTTTTCTGGTCAAATCAACCAGTCAAGTCTGCAAACAGCAAATCTTTCTTTCTTGCTGCTGGTCCCCCTTGTCACCTTATTTGGCACATTTCCCTTTCCCTTCCTAGCCAGCAGCTATTTGAATAGCATACCAAATGCCAGTGAGGGTTGTTTAAAACTTTTCCAAAGGTGTTTCTCATTCTTCTTTTGCTGGTCAGACAAGCTAAACTGCAAATTCGTAATAAACAATTTAAACAAGATGGGAGAATAATTGAAAAAAGAAATCAAGTACTAACATTATCACTAGTACTACTATGACTAACACTACTATACTAACAGAACTAGTAGCTCTGATACACAGTACTCAAGACATTAATTTCTTCCTTCATGCTCTGGGGGGCCTGACTGGACACACAGAGGGTTAAAATACCACCATGGTTGTTTTACTCTTCCTTTGGAGCAGGTAACGAAACTCACTGATACATTCCCAGCAACAGCTGGGATGGCTCTCCAGGGATCATCAAGAAGTTTACAACACTCTCCCACCTCTAAACTAGCTTAATTCCACTAAAAAATGAGAGTTTCTGTCGCACTTCTTTCTCCCTAGCACAAAACTCAACTGAAGCTGTGGTAGCAGTGTTTCTTAGCAAGGTAATTCTCTTGGGTACCAGAAAAGGCAATTTTTGCCTTATGAATGTGCTACAGCATCTTTTCTAAACTGAGTTCCTTAGGGTTATTTGAGAATGCCTCCAGTGTGTACCCATTGTGCTTCCTTAGGTGCCATGGTCCCAGTCAGGGCAGAGAAGGCAAATAGAGGCACAGCAGAACCCTGTTCTCACCAAGAAAGCCAGCTCTGATGGCTTCCCCTTTGCATATGGATAAAGAGAGGCAGAATGGCTGTATCAAATCTCTGTTGTGACCATTTACACAAAAACTGCATTAACTATAGCTTTCATTTGCCCTTCATTTCCTTGTACTTTCTGGATTTACAAGGAAAGATATTTCAGGGAGCAGAGAAAGGCATATATCTGGCATATCTATTTCTCTTTGGCTTATGTTAGGAGTGGAGAGCCGGGAACCCAGTGATAAGCATTAGAAGTACTGCATCTGAAACATTATTTTTGAAAGCAGAAAATTAAAAACTTCAGCTGGAGATGTGAGGCTTTTGCATAGGTGTGAGAAATGTGACCTTACTAGAGCTTTATTTTGTTCTTTCTAAAGATATGCTGCTCAATCCATCCTCCCATGCCCAACTGCACAAAAAACTTATTCTAGTCCAATGATGGAGTAAATCCCATGGCAAAAAAAACAATATACAGCTGTGAGCAAGTGATAAAACTACCTGCCAGCTCAGCTGTAAAGGCACGTAGGAGGGTTCTCTTCCTCCCTCTGGAACAATGTGAATAGGGTTGTGATTGCCACCTGTGGAGTTTTATCCCATAAAGCAAAATGGCCATGTTGTATTGCAACATTTCATCAGCGTCTCATCAGTCTTTATTGGATATGTAATGACACTTCAAAACTGCATGGTGACCTTCCTTTGAAATATGGTGATACTAGGAAGCCTCCCCCCTTTTAAACACAAAGCCCAGTCTGACAAAAGTTTCATGTGAAAAAATTACTAATCCAAAGCAATGATTTTGTAAAAAAATGCTGATTTGCTGATTTATTTTTTTATTTATTTGTATAAGCATCTTGGTTTCAGCAATGCATAGCACAAGCATAGCTAGGTTTTAATGAAAAAAAAAGTCTGATTCTGATATCTGATCTCTTACTAGCTAACCTGGAAGGCAACTTGGACGTCGGGTTACAAATTTCATGATTTTAAGAGATCAGTGACATGTGTATAAAAACTGGAGATCCCAAGGTTTCCAGGCTTGGGTCTGAAGAAAACCCCACTATGTAGAGAGGACTGGGGGCAGAGATTGTGACAACAAATTCCTATATTGACTGGACTCCTGAAGCCCATTTTCACTTGACAGCACGCAGCTTAGAAGCCTGGAGAATGCAGATTAAGCAGGGACTCAGGGCTTCGACACTTACTGGTGTGAATTTGTCAGCCCAGTGAAACTCAGAGCAATGCCTAAGCCAAACTTTTCAGTGTTTTTAGACTTCCAATAGCTAGAACAGGAGTTCTTAGATTGACAGGAGCTTCCCAAGCTGCCCCTCCCAAAAATCACTGGAAAAAATAACTATTCACAGTGCCACAATGTGTAATGAATCATTTTGTTAGATTGTTAGAACTTAAACTCAGGTTATAGACAGTGTGCTTCCTCAAATGGTTAAAAGCTTCATAGAGCCCATGGGCCACATGCCAAGCCATTATTCTTCTCACACTCCTGTAGCCTTGTTTTGTCTATAATGGCTTGATCGGTTCCTGAAGATTTTAGATATTGATAAGCTCCTGCAAAACTGTTAATTGTAACATATGGCTATTCTGGCTATTCAGTGATTTAAGTTGACTTCATGCAAAAGACTTCTGGATTTTTAAAAGCACTAAAAGTTGTCCTTACTCTATTCTCACTTAAGCCAAAGGGACACCAGAGACACAAAGCCAAGCTAGTACTATGTGTCTTTAAATATACCATCCTATACTATTCTAGGGATATGGTTAGTGACTATCAGTCATGATTGTGCAAGGATAAGGATTTTACAGGGTGGAACCTATATAAATACAAATACAAATAATCTGCTGGATATCATGTAGCACAACTATATATAAAAGTGTACATAGGCCCTGGAGAGCTTAATACTCATCATTCAGCAAGGTACCACCTCATGACGGATACAGATAAATTAATTCCTACACTGTGAACAACAGGTTGCTTAGCAACAGGCAAACACAAGATAAACTAAACTAGTATATTATATCTGAGGCTTCAGAAAGGGTAATTTTACAAAGCCCAGGAAAACTCGAACATGGATAGAGCTGTTTAAAAGGATTCTGGATGAGGGTCTCACCAGTGCGCAGCACAATGGCACTAATATTCATCGCCTTTCTCTACTGGAAATACTTTACCAGATACATCCTTGAGTTACCTGCCCTTTTCACAGATTTGTGAATCTGTCAGCATGGCTGACCCAGATCGTTCTCCTTCGTTGTCATTTCCAACTGACGAGCCTGAGCTTCTGGAATAAATTCTTGTTATTAGTCCCTAAATGCATGACCTGGCACTTTTCATTACTAAATGAAAATTGTCTTACTGCAGTCTCTTACTATTCTCTTACTGCAGTCCTTCAGGTCATCCAATTTCTTCTTTGTATCGATAATACTTCCCAAATTTTGTCATCAGCAAATTTCACTACCACATTCCTACTACTTCTGCCAAGATCATTAATTAAACTATTATATGAGATTAGCCTCCAAAACCAGTCCTTGAGAACCTCTATAGGCAATCTCTTTCCACCACAATTCTTCTTTCAACCAACTTGTTGTCAAGTTGTCATTAGCCAGTTCTCCTCTTAGCTCCCGTATTTCTATCCATTTTCTCTATTCTTCATTTTTACTAGTATTTTCCTAAATGGTGTTGTACTGAATACTCAGACAAAGATCAGATAGAATTACATTAAATTTCCACTACTTAAAAATCATCTAAGAGTGATGAAGAGTTTTAAGTTGGCATGGCTAATATTCAGGAGTTTTAAGTGGGTTAGCTGGCAAACCTCATATGATTTATGTTTGATATAACAAATACTAGGACAGTAGGAAAATTTCAGAAGAGTAGAAATTTGATCATCTAAGTTAATATCTTTAAAGAAATAAGTGTTTTGGGCATTTGAATAACTAGGATGTCATCAGAACAAAGCAAAGTTGTGGAGAAACCCAGAAATGTTTACAAGGGTTTTCTCCAAAAACTTAAAATAAGAATATATTTAATGCAAAGAATTTTGATTTTATGGGGAACAGATCTCATTAAAAAAAGTTTGATTTCCCTCTTTCGTAAGACTGATGAATAGGATTATACAGACTTGGAAAGCATTTGATGTGCACTACATTACACTGTGATTAATAAATTAGCATCACACAATATCAGTAAGGCATCACGGTAAATATGTTAAAAGCTAACATGAATAGTATATACACTGAGTCTTAGGCTGACTTTGGGGTCACTCAAAGGAATGTGAGCTGCTGTCTGATCTATGTTACACATTGTGGACCCCAGCAAAACCACTCAGATTACGTGGTTGCATTTTTTTTTAATACATTTCATGGAGTGGAGTCAGAGAGAAAACCATTGTTATTTGTGAACTTCTAATACTCAAAGCTTACGCAAGGAACTCAAAACATCTTTTGAAAATGTATGAACTTATTAGGCAAGCAAAGTCACATTCATCCTGGAAATTCAAGAGTCTCTGAAGTGGGGCTGGACCATCTCTGAGATCAAGCTAAAAACCTGATGAAAAAGTAGGCTGAGAAACTGGGCTTGAGGACAATCTTTTTAAGACCCAGTATAAGATGCTGCTGTACTGAAATATCAAGAATGGTTGTTACTGAAAAGTTTTGTATTGACTGGGAGTATTTTTCATGCAGTCCCAATGAAACCAGTTCAAAGACTGATTTTATTCAACATTTTCATCAGTGAGCTAGTTGAAAATCATCACACATGACCATACAGTTAGCAGAGTAACAAATAAAGACAAGGAAAAGGAGTCATGCAGAACAATCTGTCTCACTTGCTAAACTTGGCTCCTGTTTAAACAGAATACAATTTAGTAATGCAAAAACCGAAGTTACACTTGTGGAAACCAAGAACACAGGTAACGCCTACAAGCATGACAGACTGTGCACTGGAAAGCAGCAGCTAAAAAGCATCTAAGAATCATAGTAGACTAGCAACTAAACATAAACTCCTGGTGCATTGCTATCACAGTGCTGTATGCAGTACTGGTGAGAGTAATCCAAGGAGATTGCATCTAGGTCTAGGAGTTATGTCTAGAAAAAGTTGAAAATTCAGCTCTATAGAAAACAACACAGAATAATATGAGGGTTGTAGAAAATGCCTTTCAGTGAGAGGCAAAATAGCTCTATCCAGTTTTATCAAAAAGATGAAGCTACTATCTGATTACAGAATATAAGTGCATTTGCAGGGAGAAAACACCAGGTGCTATAGGCTGTTTGATCTAGCAGGACAGAGCAAAGAGGGAACCAGTGGCTTGAAGCTGAATTCACACAAATTCATGAGAAAGATAAGGCACAAAATTTCAGTGATAAGAATGTGTAAACATTGAGTTTTCCTATTACTGACAAAACTCTTCAATTAAAGATTTGATCCATTTGTAAAAGATGTGCCTTAGAAAATTAGTTTGAAATGCAATGAACTGTTATGAGCAACTAGATGACCTAGCAATTTTGGCCTTAAATGTATGCATCACACGCAAATGACAACATAATCTCTCCATCATCCATCAGACATTCTGTGTATTTCTTAGACTTTACCAAAAAAGACTATATAAATATATTTTTCTATTTAAAAAATATTATTAGTGTCACTTTCATCTTTCTCCAGCAGTAAAATAAATCCTCAAATATCAGGAGTATATGCAGACATCTAAAGAAGAGTGAAATGATCACTAACACATTTTAGAAATGTAATAATCAAATATAAATTGCTTTTTCACACATAATACGACAAGTGCAAGGTCTGATATTTCAGGAATGATGTGATTGATAGAAAGTACTGTACACATGCCATTTCCTTTCCAGTGATATGCCCTGCCAATGGTATACAGCTCCCATTTCTACACTGATGGATCACAAAATACTGGATCTTAATCCTGTCACTGGTACATTAAAGAATATTGCCTGTCCTGGGCTTCAGGCCATATTGACAGAAATTCAGCATTTGTAATGGAAGCAGGAAGAATGAAATGTTTCTGTAGGAAGATGTGTTTTTCCCTGCTTTGCAAGAGAGAAAGTGCATCTTGAAACTAATCAGTAGCTTAGAATGTTAAAAGAAATTACAGCAGAACTTTATGGGCTAAGTGGAGTAGCAGAAATATGTATCATACGGATTTCAATATTAAAACCAACTTCACCATCTCTAGTATATGCCAGACTTCAGTATGCATTTAGACCTTAAAAGAAAGCCAGTGGAAACCTCAGAAGTGCAAGTGAAGTATAGAATTACCAATGATAGAAATATTTGTTATATGATGTAAAAAATTATATAGCTTATGTGATTTATGCCAGATGTGGGACAGATATTTATATAAATTATTTAGAAAAAATGCAACAGATTGTGACTATACCTTCCACTTCAGCAACAAAAATTACATGAATACTACTATTTATTGTAGTAGTACTTAAAAAAGTGGAAACATTGGTGGTGTTAAGAAATAGTTGTGGGTTTTTTTGTTGTTGTTTTGTTTTGTTTTGTTTCCAGAACAACAACAAAAAAAGTTTTAACTACATTTCATTCTAAATGTGTGTTTGTACATCAATTTATCATGTCCTTCAAACGGGAATAAAAGAAACATTCACATTTTCATGTCCTATAACCTGGAGTCAAACTCTTGTCCCCTGTCCATCCAAGTCATACTGAGTCAGAGCAGTGCAGAGGAATCTCTGTGACTCACCCAAGAACCCAAATGGAAGTAGGGTTACTTTCTAAGGACTACACAAATGACCAGTGTTCAGGCACGCAGGGATGTATGTATGTGTGAGAAACAAGGATGAAGATGGGGTCAGTGCCGCAGAGATTCTGTCCAGAAATTTAAATCCCACCCCCTTCTCCGTCTATCTTTCATTTCTCTCTCTCTCTCATGGTGGGAGAAGGCCCCCATTACATTCTGAGAGTGTCCTGATTATACTCCCATCATGGACAAAATAAGAATTTTTCCTAGACTAATCACTCTGATACTTTTGAGAAAAATCTACAATTGCGTTTCTTTTAAATAATCAGCCATCTGGCTATTTCGCTATGAGAGAATCCAGTAAAAATTTAAGTCCTTTGAGGCTCCCCTCATAGACAAGCAATGGGATCTACTTGTGAGCTTAGGTTAGTCCTCCACACAGTACTTACAAGGACGCATAATGTTTGGAAGCAAATGACATGAAGTTGTTCTGCAGTAATTGCAAGAAGCTTGAACTAGTTGTGGAAAGCAGTTGTCATTGGCTAGAGGTCTTCAGGACTCATATTTGAGGAATGCTTTATACCAATAGATGAAATAGATTAAAAGACATTGAGACCCTGCAAAAACTTATAGATGTACTTTTCTGTTTCTCATCAAAATTCTTCTTTAATTAAATGTGTTATAATGGGTAAATGAATGACTATTTATTTTTTCTTTTTCTAAGATTAAATGTTTTGTTCTTTTTTCTTTTTTTTTCTAACAGGTTCACAAGGATTAGAGGGGTCCATACCTAATGGAATGCATCAAACAACAGTAAAAGCTATTTTGGGGGAAAAAGGTAAACAAAAGGAGAGAGAGAGAAAAGGAAAGGGAAGACTCCTCAGTGGCCAACTAAGAGAAGTGATGGGAGTTCCCAGGCAAGTGTCCTCTCCTAGGCGTCCAGCAATTTGGTTGAGTTTACAGAGCTCCAAGTGAAAAGTAGAGTACAGAAGCAGAAATAAAAGACTCTTGGCACTACAAAGGCACTATGCAAAATCATAGATACCTGCCAACATTAAATTACAGAAAAAAAATCTCAGTAATTGTGAGGAGCAACAGAATTCGAACTTGAACAAAGATTCTTGGTTTTATCAATTAATTCAATGATTCCAGTCACTGTGGGGAAAATGTGTCTTTTCATTTGGCTTCTCAGGTGCTAATCAATTCTTAACTATCTTTAACTGTATTGACCTGCTCCCACTGTTTGTACCATATAGACTAATGAATGACATTCTAGAGAACGCAATATCATACTTGGACAGCAAGGGATTTATGTATTCTTCACTCCACATAAATATGTATTTACCCCTTTTTGACCTATGCGGTTAGCAAAACCTGGGGACTGGCAGGTTGTTTGAAGAGATGCTGATAACAAAGTAAAGTGTTTCTTTGATTCAATCCTGTTTATTTACATCAACTTTAGGAAAATACAAAATCTTTTCTTAATGGTAACTCCTCGGTAGCTTCTCTCTATTCTCCTCTCAGTTTTCTGCCTTAACAACACAACAACCAGGAAAACCTCAACAGCCTTTGATCTGCTTTTCTTTCATACCCAGAAATAGGAAGCCACATTTGGGAGTGAGGCTGCAGTCTAGTTCATTGAAGAGCCTTAACTGTCTTCCACACACCCCCCACCACCACCCCAGTGGCTGTGCTCCTCTGTCTTGATGCAGAAACAATGCTTTTGGAGGAGGAGGTGAAAGCGTTGAGAGGTCAAAGCACAAAACATTAAAGTGCTGTTATGTAGGCAGAGTAGTAAAGAGGATAGATGAAGTCGCTGTACATAAACAGAGAAAAAACACATGCCTCAGGTAAACACAGGAAGCAAAGAAAATATGCTTGAAGAGATGAAACTGAAAATGGAGATTCACTTGAGCACTTATCCATGTTCACAAGGTTTTTTCTCCCATGGTGCCCATTGCCACATGCAATAGCTTGGGGAAGACAGTCCCTCCCAATGTGTTATACTGGGGAAAAAAAAAATCTAGCTTTTTGTAATGCTGAGAAAAAGGGGAAGGATATTCTGAATTTGTACTTTTTTCAGCTGAAGATAGAAGTGCCTTTCTGTTTTCTGCTCTCCTTTTCCTAAGCTAACCTAATTTCTCCTGATCAGAAACCGAGTGATTTATTCTAGCTTCTGCCAAATGTCATGGCAGCCAAAAATCTGTCAGAGCCTGTCCTCACCCCTTCCATGCTCTGCTATTCCTACGAGAGCAGCTGGGACAGGTGCTTGGAGAAGGGTACTCTGACTTTATGGATGGGAAAGGTTGAGGTCCTTAGGACACGTTTTTTTCTGCAGCTTTAATGGTTTCATACCAAATAGGAATCTGGCTTCAGAATTATGATGGATGAGTCCTTTGACTGGCTCGCTGATCTGGACAGAAGCGAGATAAGTGAGAACTGGTCTAGCATTTTAAACTAAGGTCTGTCAAACAAAGAAGAATTTTTTTCTGTTGATGTAAATAAGAAAGAAGGTTACATGGAGACACACTAGATACACAGAAGACTCAGCACTATACCTACAAATGCGCACAGAATGAAAACAACCCGTGTACACAGAAGCCAAAGAAACCCTGTCTGATCTTACACTCATTTCTAGCCTGTTTTGATAGATGAGGTGGGGTTTGAGTGGGTGTTTAAATTTGGTGCATATCCTTTCCTGATATCTGCACTAAAAGTGCAGTTATTCTAGTTCTCCTGGGCAGGTACAAATGCAGTAATAGCTTTCAAAGACTGCCAGGTAATAATATTGTGCCAGGAGACATGTCACAAATAAACATTGAATTGAAAGAGTATTTGTAGTGCCTTGGTAAATCAAGCATCGATCCAAGTTCTTTTCACAATTTAGAAGTTTAATCCTGAACTGTATATATTTTCAGAATTTAGCACTTTGAAAGGGATAAATCCCTCACTGACAATCACCTTATTCAAACCCTTGGACTTTTCCAAGGATAAATACATCTCTGTGTGTGGTGACATGAACAGTGATAGCACAGTTTACAAATCCCTCTTTAAAACAGAGATTCTATTCCTTACTCTGGATTTCCAATATTTTAAGTATCTTTAAATATTCTGCACCATCCAGTTAATCTCTTTGCAGGCATATGTGTGCTTATGTAACTGTCCCTGCATCAGGGCCCATATGGTTGCTTTACTGCATGGGAGTAAGAATATGCTATTTTAATTCACTCTTTACTGCTTTCGACTAAAAAAAACCCAACATTTTCCCTTTCTGGTCCATGACTAGATAGATAATGAGGGTTACTATAACCTGAAGAGAAGTGAAAGCCAGGGGGACAGTGAGGATGCGTCCAGGAGAAAACATGGTGGAGGAGGTTCTTGCAGTTCACCACTAAGTACAGAGTAAGCGGTGGCCTGTATCAAGTGCCTGTACACAAATGGATGCAGTGTGGGACAGGAACAACAGGAATTAGAAGTTCTTGTGTATCTGCAGAGAAATAATCCCACTGGGATACAGAAATGTGGTGGGACAGCTCATGTGACTGAAGTGTTGCGATGGCTTTCCATCTGGTTTTTTTTACATCCACCCATGTTTTTTGGGAAAGTCAGGTTGGAAAAGCAAAGAGGAACAGTTGTGCTGTGTGTAAAGGAGTGGCTCAAATACACAGAGGTTTGCCTTGAAGCAAGCCATGGGCCAGTCAAAATCTTATTGGTAAGGATCAGAGGACAGACCAAAGTGTGACATTGTGGCATCTGTCTGCTACGTACTACATGATTAAGAGTACAACAAAGATGCAACCTGTTTTAGACACATCATTTCACAGGCCCTAGTGTAATGGGCTTACATGGCAAGGTTTGGTAGCAGGGGGGGCCACAGGGGTGGCTTCTGTGAGAAGAGCCCAGCAGCTGCCCCATGTCAGATCAGAGCCAGCTCCAGCCGGCTCCAAAAGGGACCCACTGCTGGCCAGAGCTGAGCCAGTGAGCGACGCTGGTTCTGCCTCTGGGAGAGCAGATTTCAGAAAGGGAAAAAACTGCTGCTTCCCATGGTAGACCAGGCTGTCCCCCTGCAGCCCATGGTGTACCACATGGAGCAGATCTCCACGCTGCAGCCCGTGGAGGAGCCCACACAGGAGCAGGAGGTCTGGTGGGAGCTGCCACCCGTGGGGGACCCGTGCTGGAGCAGTTTGCTCCTGAAGGATGGACCCTGTGGTACGGACCCATGTTGGAGCAGCTCTTGAAGAGCTGCAGCCTGTGGGAAGCCCATGCAGGACCCATTCAGGAAGGACGGCATCCCGTGGGAGGGACCCCACACTGGAGCAGGGGCAGAGAGTGACCATGAAGGAGCGGCAGAGACGCAGCGATATGGGCTGACCGCAGCCCCCATTCCCCGTTCCCCTGCGCTGCTCGGGGGGAGGAGGTAGAGGAGGGTGGATGGGGGGAAGGTGTTTTTAGTTTGCTTTTAGTTTCTCACTGCTCTAGTCTGCTAGTGATAGCAATAAATTAGGCTAATCTCCCGTACGCTGAGTCTGTTTTGGCTATGACAGTAACTGGCGTGTGATATTCCTGCCCTTATCTCAACCCTTCAGCTTTTTTCATTGTATTTTCTCCCTCGTTGCTTTGAGAAGTGGAAGTGAGAGAATAGCTGTGGTGGAGTTCAGCTGCCCCTCGGGGTGAAACCACCACACCTGGTACTCTTGGGGACTTGAATCACACTGATACAGCTGGGTGCAAACAATCCAGGAGGTTTCTGGAATGTGTTGATGATTTCCTGATGCAGGGGATCAACAAACTGAGTAAGCAGACGCTATGCTGGACCTGTTCCTGTCACAGAAGTAAGAATTGGTCAAGGCTATGAAGGTCAAGGGCAGCCTTGGCTGCAGTGATCTTGAGATCACGGAGCTTAAAATTTTGAGAAAAATTAGCACAACAGACAGTAGAATCACAACCCTAGACCTAAGGACAGCAAATCTCAGTTTGGTCAGGAATCTGCTTGGCAGGATGCCATGGGAGATGTTTTCAAACAAAAACTGAAAACATGGGGAAGCAGCTACTTACTTATCAAAATACTTCCATATTTATGCAACTTTAACTAGTGTAATCCCCATACTCTTACTATAGTGATACTAGTAAAGAGTAGAGATAGAATCATTAATCACTAGCCATTCAGCTTTTCAAAAATGTGAGCTGAAATTACAAGTAAGCCTATGTTTAAGTCTAAATATGAAGAATAAATGATGGTTAATATTTGCATAATATATGTAATATAGGCAATATAGACAATGTGGATTATACAATACATATTCCTATTACAATGCATATCTAATACATATGATAATTTTTAAAAATGTATGCATCATAGTTGGGCCCTAAATCTACATTCAGTTATGGTGGGATGGTTGTTAAGAAGATATTAAAACCTCTGAATGTTCATCAAAGTGAATTCTGGGGTTTCAAGATTTTTGGAAATCTAGCCCTTGTTGAAGTATAGATTAGGAAAACTCACCTCAAATAAGCAAGTATGGACAGAGGGTGGGGCAGGCTGAGGCAGGAGTCACAAGACTTTAAGCACAGGAACGTCATTTCTCTAGGTTTGTTCTATACAGTAGAGGGAGAACATTTTCTCCATAAGGCAGTAACTAGGCTCCTACTTTGAAGTATTTCATAAAAGGACCAATATAATCTCTACCGAATACTGAGGAATCCTATGGAAATTAGTCTCCTGTGCCTGAAGTTAGTCTTTGTAAATACCCCCTGATGTCCTGCTTTATACTATGTCTTTATATAAAAGTAGATCAAATAATTGGATTGTCATAAAAATATGGCAAAGGAACCTGTACAGACAGGGAAGGCTTTTTTGATGAAAATGTCAATTTTGAACTTCAGGAGATGCATGATATTAAATTATATCACAAAGCATCCCTATGGTTGGGAAGACAGAAATAAAAGCAGAGTGTGGATTTATTCTGCCTCCATTTCTCTCCCTGTGAACATTAGTTGGAATCCTAATCTAATGAGTAAATGAAAAAAATAATTTTAAATATTTAAATAATAACATTTACTAGCTTTAAAAAAGTAGTCTTTTTTTCATACCTTTGTTTACTAACTAATCGTTCCATTTTTGTAGGGAACATTTAGACCCTCATTCTAGGATGCTTATGAAGACAAGTAATATACATTTGAAATTTGCTTGGGTACAAACACAAGATTGGATCCTCCGTAAGTCAGAAGTGAAAGCAGAAAAAAATATTTTTCTGCTAGACTGTAAGGTAAGTTAGTCAAACGTCCAATGAAACTTGTTTACACATTTACACAGCACCATAATAATAAAAACGGATGTTATATATGTGCATCCTAATCACATCACCAGTCTAAAACATTTTATATCACCCTGAAGGTCCTTCAGACAAGAGTTTAAAGCTAATTTTTTGCTTACCCAGGGTTTTTTTTTTTTTTTCTATTTACGTGCCTTGAATATGTACAAGGTTAACTTTGAAAGAGGTGATGCGTTCCCTCTCTGCTTTCTATATTGGGAAAGATATTTTGGATATGTATCTGTTTCATCTTTATTTAAAAGGACTTCACAAATAAATTATTTCATACTTCCCTTCATGATCAAAACAGAAAAAGACCTTGGTAAGCCATGATCAAAAGAAACTTAACAATCCCATACTAATTCATTTCAGGAAAATAAATAAATAAATACATAAATACATAAATGCAAGTCAGAGAAGACTGAACAGACAGGTGGCAAATAAAAATCATAAATAAATAACAATAAAGTTCTGACTGTGCATAAGACCTTTCATGCAGTACAAAGAATCTACAGAGACAAAATCAGTTGCAAATATGTTTTTACTCTTTTTATGTAAAACAAAACTTTCTGCTTAGGACTGAAATGTTTAGGAAAGATATCTTGTTTCTGCAATTTTGCATGGGCATTTTTGCCTCATTTCCCTAGATATGCACATTTTTTACAAAGTAAAACCATTGGAACAACCAGCATTCACGTTGGTTAGGAATACCCTTGGATTTGAAAAGAAAAAGGCAAAAAAAAAAAAAAGTTGAAATGCCAGTATCCTTAGTGCAACATTGAAATAAAAATATTGGTAAGTATTTAAGTTCAGCAATTGATTCAGTATTGAATACTGTTTCAAAGGCCTTTCTCTTTAGAAAGTATGACAGTGCAGTAGATTTCAAGCCCACAAAGATCTAGGGATACTTTGTTTAGTGAGTAATAGTACTGATTTCCGTAGACTTACCAGGATAGAAAAGTTTATTTTGTTCATTATGCATGCTCTAAGGCAATTACAATGCTGTAAATATTCAGTCATTTGTCTGTGTGGTAGACCAATAATTAAGTTAATCCAATTGAGATAACAAACTCATTGTCCAGTTTTTACTTATTATTTTAAACAATCTCTAATATGCCTGAGACAATCACTATATTATTACACGGGATTCACTCAACAGCAAATAGGGGATGACTGACTCATAAAGGCGATGAATTTAAAAGCTTTGTGAGAAAAATCTCCGTGGGTTCTTTCTAAAATCAATGGAGAAAAGAAAGTTCTCCACATGAAAAAAACAGAGCAGTTTAATTAGGTTCCAGCTTTGAACCACCTTTTGCAGGAGCCTTCCAATTAGCCATAAAGAAAGCCTAGGGAAAGATAAGTTTTATGAACACCCTCCTCTGTCAGTATAAAATTGGAAACCTGGTGCTGGAATGGTTATTACAGCTCAGGGTGCAAAACCTTAAATTAATTATCACTAGGTCTGAAAAAGAGAGGAAAAGAAAAACTAAGGTTATATCCAAATGGATTAAAGTAGAATGGACAATAAATAGTTGCTCACACCTTCTAGTTCTTAAGTTCAAAATAATGACTTGGGAAGGCATTTCACAGGATGTCTAAAGTGACTTACAGATTTATCATTCTTCCCCAGTATTAGTATTACCATTGAAGCCTGAGGCTGCTGTCCAACTTCTCAACAGATACTGTTCATACATCTTCAACAGTTTAAAGTCTAGGAAGACAAGTAACATTAGAGAGGAGGGTAGAAGCCTAAAATCATATACACATATGCTACATATATGCTATATTACTTACCTACATCTGCCAATTTCTTGCATTTTTGTAAATAAGACTGGTGGCACAGTTTGTTATTTAGGTTGCTTGACATTTCCCATCACAGTATTCTGCACTTAGCTGCATATAATCTTGAAAAAATTAGTTTCAATTGAAACTCTTTTTCATTCCAAGGCCAAACTTTGGGAATATCTTTGTCAGGCTGCGTTCAGTCCCCGAGGATAAATATAAGGGTAAGCTATATTGTAATTCAAGTAAAAGGTACTTGAGGGCTATTTGCCCTGTAAAAATTTGGTACTGAAATGCTTTGACTTAAGGCTTCTAAGACATGTCTTATCTAACTTCATGCAAATACATCTAAAATTACCCAGGCTGGAAAACTCAGTGTTGCCATTTACACATGCTCTGTAGAAACTTCTGATCTTAACAGCTTTGGCTTGGTGTAGATGCTTTCTTTACTTGGTCAGCTTGCTTCAGCCAGTGTAGAGTCGTACCTCCTATGCAGCTACTAGTTTGGATGGCTGTGGGCCATAAGGAATCCAGCAGTAAAATCTGTACATCTGTACATAGAGTGGGAGTGCTCTCCTCTATGTTCAGTGAGCACTGAAAAACTATAGACATTCAAAACTGGAAAAAAACACAAGCTGAGCCTAAATGGGTTGGCAAAGACACAGCAAGACAGAGAGAGAAAAGAAGGCCAAAGGACCAGGATGCAAGCAAGTGCAAAGAAAGGACCAGAGAGGATAGTAAGCAAAACTAGCTGGCGAGGGATCAGGGCTGAGACTGGGAAGGGAACTGGAAGGGGCATGTGCAAGGCAGTGGGACAGATCTCAGGACGAGCTGGGGTACTGGAGGGAACCAGGGTAAGGCACATATCATGTCGTGTCCGTAGGAATGCAGGCACAGGAAGAACAGGAAGACTAACTGAGAAGCAAAGACAGACAGACCTGGAACTAAGCAAAGAAACTGTTGAAAAGATAGGGTATGACTGGACAAGAAGTTAAGAGTCAGGGAGAGATTACAGCCAATGTCTGGAGTGAGGGAAGCAGTTGGATAATACCCTGCTGCATCCTGTAACCATGGAAAAGGGAGAGGATGACTTCTGGATAAACCCTACTTGGTCAGTTGAACAGTCTCCTAGTTATTCAATAATTTACTTAATAAAGGATTGACAGATAACGTAGTCAAGTGGACAGCGAAGAAATAACTGTTATTTATGTGTTAATTTCAAAGCTCTTGTCATAATATCTCAGATTCTCAGCTTGTAAAAAGCTGCTGGAAGGGAACCCCAGTGCCAAAATAGGGGTCTATAAGGTTCAAATCCCCTTTATTCTCAAGATCTGGTAGTGAGAAATGACCAGTATGGCCTTAATGTACTTCTTAACCTTAATGTACTTCTTAATCACAAATTACTACAAACCGCTAAGAAAAAGACAACATAAGTTTTGAGTTTGATCAATTTATGAACGTGATCATTTGACATGGTATCAGTAAAACCAGGAAGTGACCTTAGCAGCAGTTTGAAAAATTCTGTATTTCTAATCTTCTGCTTTTAATAAAATTATACAGAGCTAAACTTTCACTTTGGAAAATAAAACACTTCTCAAGCATATGCAGCAATACAGAAGCGATTTCTCATTTTCCTGTTTTATACTGGGGCTATACTTGTCTTTCAGCATGATAAACAACAAATTCTACAGACCTCTGCACATTAAATGATGACAGAATGTGGCAATGCTGTTTCATATTACAAGAAAAATAGAGAAAATGTAAGATACTTTAAAGTATTTTCAGGAATTTTAAATTTTATTATTGATATGTAAATAAGTGGTAAAACATGACAAAGATAAAGCACTTTTCAGTTCTATAAAATTTATACAGACCAAATTATTTTCACGTATATGTGAGTGAGAGGAACAAGGGGCAATGCTTCACACATCAAACACATTACCATAATTTTCTACATGCCCTGAAATACCTACACTGACACAGCAACTTTCATTCATTAGTTCAAAACATTTCAGCTTTCTGACAAAACACTTGAGAAACACATTCCAAATCACTCTTCAAGATTTCCTTTCTAACCCTCCAAAAGACTTTATCATTCTACTATGTAAAAAAAAGTGTTTTCAGCATTACCAAAACAATAACATGAACCTCTGGCCCTGTCTACTGCCTTGCATCAGTCTGTTTGAATGCCCCTGCCTATAGGTTCATCTTGGCTGTTTATGTTGCCGCTAACTACCATACCTAGCAAAATCTGAGAAAGTGAGCACAACCCGCCGGCACTGCAAGAAGTGACAAATATACAATCATGTTTCATATAACATATAATCATGAGCACATTGATCCAGATGATCAGACAATAATCAGAACAGAGAAAAATCTATACTCTCATTTTAAAATAGCATTTTAGGAGTTGCCCAGAGAGGCTGTGGAGTCCCTTCTTTGGAGATATTCAAAACCTGCCTGGATGTGATCCTGTGCAATGTGCTTATAGGTGACCCTGGGTGGTGGGGGTTGGACTAGGTGATCTATGGAGGTCGCTTCTAATCTCAACCATTCTGTGATTTTGTGAGTTATTTGCAGTTACTGAATTTTAAATTGCAATTGTGATTGTCACGCTAATGGTGTACTTTTGAATTTGCTATTCCACTTAAAGATTGTTTAAAGATAGATTGGGATTCACTCACATATTGTCCCTGTTGTAGGTTTGTTCCCCATTTTGTATCTGTCATTGCAACAAGACTTGCTTTTTAAAAAAGTCACGCAGTTAATTTGTTACAACCTCTTAGAGTAAATCATTTTAAAAACATTTTCAATAAATTTTTAAAAGGCATGCTACAAAATATTATACTTACATATATGTGGGGATAATTACCATGCTAAGCACCCAATTTACAATATGAAAAGGCTGTAATATTTTGCAAAGCAATTGTTCTATCTTTGCTAAATTACAACCTTAACTGTAACTCAGCAAATGTTTCTAGGCATCTGTAACAAACATTATGAACAGGATGGTTCTGATTACACATTTTTTTTTTCTACAGATTACACCTTCCTTATCTAGTTTACCTGTCTTGCAGCTCTGACAAATTTCAAAGCAGAGGAGCACCATCTAGTTGTTTCTACACCAAAGCTGCTGCCCCTTTCTTTAAAAAGTATGTACTGCTTTTGACAGTATTCTTTTCAGGGATTATTATTAACAATAAGATAAGAATATTATTAACACTAAGATAAGAATCATAATGGCATATTTACATATAATTAGGCATGAGCTCCCTTTGTATTAATATCAATTTCTACATGAATACAAGAAGATATTCAAGCAAGGAAGAACTCAGCCTATTAGAATTTGCTTGGTTCTATTGCTTGTGTTGCAAACAAGATTTGGTGGCTAGACAGAGGACATCTCAGCCTCAAGCATCTGCAGGAACGACTTCAGGAATTCCTTTGTCCTGTTCTCAGGGATGTGAGACCTGCTATCACGTTCTGCCTCTGTCAGATTCCTTAGCAAAGGGGAAAGCAGCAGACACATAAGATAGAGCTTGCTCATGTGGGGTACATCCCCAACATGGCTCTTCAGCCTTTCCTAAAGTAAACACCTACCAGTCAGGTGGGTTTACCTTTTTCACTTTTAAATTGAACTGTGAAAAAATTAGTGTTTGGGGCTACCCAATCAGGATTTTTAGTCCTAATTTTAGCAGCATTCTCGTTATTGCATATAGCATAAGTATTTCATGACTGGAGAAAAGTGCACAGTCAGGATCTTTGTAATCAGCTCACCCACAAATTAATACTGCACACTATCCACTAAAAAAAAAGAATTAAAAGAGATAATTTCACCTATGAATTGCATAGTTTGTCAGCATGCTTCCATGCAGTATCTGCATTAGTACCAGAAGAAAAGAAGTGCTTGGCAAAAACTTAATACCTAAAAAGACCTGTATAAGTCTGCCTATAAAAGGATATGGCATGAGAACTAAGGTCATTGTATCATTTTTACAGTTTCCCAAGTGAAAATTATCTTCATCCCAAAAAACTTCCTAAGGCTGCATATCAGAAGGCACCTGGAGACCTACACTGTATTCTAGACATTAATTTAAGAAATCCAAAAAGACTGTAATACATGGAAAAAAACTTCTAATCACAGGCATATTTCTTTGCCCTTGGCTGCTTTAAAAAAAAAAAAAAATCCAAGTTACAAACTAAACAGGCTGAATCATTGGACTGGGATGAATAAAATCAGCTATGTTTTGACCTATTCTCAGACACAAGAGAATGCAAGTAAACCAAAGGTGGAGAATTATGCACAAACCTACAGACTTAATGAGGGAGTTGCTATGGGACAGCAAGGAAAAGCACAAAGCCCATTTATGTATGTCTTCTGTATTGCAGTAGAGCTTCTAAAGAATTATTAGTTGACTGAAGAAATAAAGGGACTAATGAGCTTGAGAAACAACACTCCAAGCCATTCAAGGTAGAAGCTTGTCTTAACCAGTTCTGTAATACACTTCATGAAAGTTGGTACCCCGGGAAACAGACGGATGCTACAAATTCAATTCTTTGAAAGAATTGCCAGAAGCAGCTTTTCATGACTCCTAATGAGGTCAGGGTTTAATATGAAATGAGCTGAAGCATTCTAATATTGGAAAAAAAAAAAAACATTTAAAGTGAAAATCACCAAAATGTACTTTCTTGAACTAGGACTGACGGTAGGAATGTTCTTCAGGTTTGTTTCTCTAGGAACCACTAAACTAGAGAGACTGCAAGGACTGAAAGAAAAAACCCTTTAAAGCAGCAGATGCCATCTCATTTTCTATTAGGAACCTGGGACTCTGCTGAACTTTCATAATCTGGATCCTGAAAATTATCCTGATCAGTCATATAAATAAAAATAGAAATAAATAAACAAACTCAATAATAATAAACACAAATATGAAAGACCAGGTAATTACATGTTTAGTAAATATACTCAATACATTTTATAGAACTTTACTAAGACCATTATACTAACATCTACCATGCTTCTTAAATCGAAGCCTGGTAATCCCAAACTAGCTAAAAAGAGCCAGAAAAATGAAGAGAGGAAATAATTTAACATGGACATCAGTCAGCTACACCCACTGGAAGTAGAAGTGTGTCAGAATATTAAAACAGTCACTGGCAAATCTCCAAGACAACAGCTGTACCATACACAGCAAAGTCAGACATCATAACAAACAATCTCTGTAGGAACAGACACTATCTAAACAAAATCCAAAATGTCGCCAATTCTCTGCTTCTTGGGAAGATCTATGTTAGCCAACACTTTGCTAGGTTGCTTTTGATGATCAGCCTGGCCATGGTGCCCCAGATCACTTTGTGCTTTCTGCATCCATGCAGCAAGTCCTTCAAACTTCTTTCTTAAACCTCAAGGAGTGGTGTGTCCTTGCACAAGCTAACTCTTCCACAGATTTTTGTAAGATGCAGCAAGGCTTTCCTATTGCTTCGTCGACGCGTTTGTCTATACTACACAAATTAGTTGTTCCACCTCACTGTCACAGATGCTGTTGCCTTTCACCAACAGCACTGGACCACATTGCGTTACAATGTTAAAAACAGGTCATGTGTGAAAGCCTAGAAAGAGTATGAGCCCTGCTAGAGCTCTAGCTGGAGAGAAGCAAATCCAGCATTGTAATATCCCTTTTTATCCCACCCCTAGCCTTTATTCACAATGAAAGGTATGAATTGTCCCACACATCTCCAGTGGGGCGTTAACTCCACATCTACTCTGAGCTGAGGAATGAATATCAACCTTGTTGCAGGCAAGAGAAGAATACAGTACGGATACCTCAAGCACTCAGAAATACCACAGATACTAAAAAATTTCAAGCCCACTCTGTGGGCAGCAGGTTTATACTGTGGGGCTAGGATTGTATTTATTTTGGGGAAGGAGAGCTGTCACTCCAGATGAACCTTGACAGAACAGTAAGAGCCTGGTGTTAAGCTGTGTGTAGGACTCCCATTTTCTACCTGAGCTATGTGTACAGATACCACAAGTGCCTCACTCTTTGTTCACACGACACAGACTGCTGCAAGCTGCCATTTATTCTCGGGTCCATGGAAGCAGCCTGGAGAAGGAATGCTCTAGAACTGACCTCCCTTCCATGCCTTCTTCTTCCAATGTCCCAGTGATCTGCTGGCTGAGAACCAAGGGGTAGGAATCTGCAGAGGAACTGGCGCTGCTGCAGCTGCTGTTCCTGGTCCAAGATGAAGTTTCCAGGCTTTTGTTTGTTTGTTTATTTTTCAGGAGGGAAAAGGCAGGACAATGGTAAGGTCAAAAGAGCAGCAAGGAAGGTGTTATGACAGCGTGTCAAAGGAAAGTGCATTCAGCATTCTGGCAGTGGGGGATAGACAGCTCTAATCTGTTAGGGAGTAATACCAATTTTTTTTAACCGTCTTTAAATTATTGGTTAGCTCAGCTCACTGCTACAGTATTTGTACAAGGAAAGATTCAGTTTAGACATTAAGTAGCCACTACAGGGAGCAGAGACTGACCTCTTCAAGGTGACAGAGAGAAGTGGCGTTGCTGGTGGGCACGAAGCATTGAGGACATCATTGGTGGTGCCATGCAATATTAGTACAAGAAATTTTACACTTTGCATTTCTGCTACTGAGGAAAGTCCTTTCTTCTCTCCTTGCGTATTTAGATGAGAACTCACACAGTCATTAAGTAGTGTTTTTGCTTTGTGAGTGCAGTTGGCCAGTTTGGTAAGTATATTACACAGTTGATGATTCCCTCTATAATTTAGTGACATCCTTTTTTCCCCCTGAAGTTTTCTTTCTCTCTCTTTTTTTTTTTTAATGGTGTTTGTGAACAAGCATGGTAGCCAGCAGTCGTTGCCGAAGACTTGCTTCCTCACTAACAATCTTACGTGGACCTCAGCCATGTTCTCTCCCTGCTACTCTCTCACTTTTTTGAACCCCTCTTGCTCTCTCTGCTTCCTCTTTCTGTATTGTGAATACTGTTGATGTGAGAGGAAAGCTCTCTCTCCTTAAAGAATATGTACTACTCCATCCTGTTTACTTCACATTCAGACTGACCTCCAGGTCAAAACCGCCGAGCCTAACCATTTTATCACAATGAGTTACAGCCTCTTGAAACAATGAAACTTGAGCTGAAATGTTTCTGCTGAGTATAACAGGACATAAGGGCACCCAGAAAAAAAGCAATGAACAAACATTAACTAATTAATTCTTATAACATTCCTATGCTACAGGGAAGGATGAATGATTAAATCAGAATGATAAAACAGATATGTCTCCTAACATCTTGAAAATACATTACTGTAGGTTGCAATTACAAATACGTTATTGCACATTAAAAAGTAAAAGTGTTTATGTTAACTCCCCACAACCACCACCTTGTTGGTACCTGTTTATATCCAGCAATGAGATCCTTCAGTCATTATCTGTGAATCACTTTGGTTACCCTTGAATTTAGTAAATAAGATTTTTATCTCTGCTGGTCAGACAGCCTACTTTCAGAGCAGGACAGCAAGAACACTCCTATGTAAAATAAAACTATTGCAAAAATTGCTAGCTGTGTTTCCTTCTTAGTTTCTAGGTGACTTCTGAAACTCAATTGAGACTGAAAAGTTATATAAGAATAGTTTTAAAAAATGAAGAAACTGCTCTCCCTGAAGCATTTCAGATTAATGACGCTCCTGATTTTCTCTTTGTAACCAGAAGCATTGATCAGCTTTGATTCATATAAAGACCATCTTCTGTGTGCTTCTTTCTTGTGATGTGACAGATATAATTTAATTTTCTAAAACTCAATATGTTTGTTTTATTAGCAGAAGTTTTTTTCTTATTATTGCTTTCCACCCCAACCTACCCCCCCATCCCAAAATTATGTACATTTCCTGTCTTCTACAATCAAACATAACTCTTGCAGCAATACTTGTCATATTCTGGCTTCACTGTCCGGAAGTGATCCTGATGTTATGATCACAGGTCTGGAACAACGATGTGATTTTTCTTTTTCTCTCTGAGGCCAGATATGAATGAAGTCCTCTTTTTTTTTTTTTTTTTCCTCATACAACATAGAGTCGCAGTGTAGAAAAACATAGATCACCACTAGATAATGCAAAGACCACAGGCCGTGTTTAACACTGCTGTCAAAAATTAGGCTGTAGTTGATAATATGCAGTTGATAATATGCTGTCTTTGACAATGAAGTGCACTTAAGAAGTTTCTCATGCGCCAGACCTCCTGCTGGCCCCTTCAACTTGATCTGAATCAGATCATTAAAATAGCACTCTCAAGAATGAGTCTTGGAGGAGAAGACAGTACCTTTAACCCAAATGCAGACAACAATGCATCATGAACATGTAACAGCTTGAGGCCACTAACAGAGGGCACCAAACAATAACGGAATTAATGTGTGTGCATGGAAGGTGTAATTTCTTAGGCCTGTTTCACCTTCAAAGATATTTGATCATGGATGTACTGCCCCAAAATTGTATGCCCAACTATTTAAGGCCTCTGCATTTGAAACAGGAGGAACCAAATGTTATCCTCCGTGTTGTCACGAAGTCCAAAAATGCCCCTGGTATCATACTGAGAACTATGATGAATCTAATGTGTAGTAGAGTTGTTAAACTGCTGTAAAGCATATATCATCCTGGCAGTATTTTCACTGTGCTTCTAATAAGACACATTGGATCCAAAGTTCTCCCCTTATAGGGGCTTTCTTTATTGCTAACTTCACCAAAAAGACATAGACTTCACTCACCCTATTGTTTCTCCTGAGCTTTGCTGCTCCTGGAGTTTCTCTCTGTAATAACACTTTGTCTTTTCCTCAGCCTCAAGAGACATTCAAATCCTTTTTATAACCCAATATATTGCCAGTAAGAACTCCTTGTTCCAACAGGAAGGCAAAGCAGATGAATTCTACATCTCTGAGTATGTTCCTAGAGCACGAATCCTTTTACAATCCCATTTGAGACTTTATATACTACTTTTTATTTGAGCAAGTATGGCGATGTAACTTTTTCATAATAATATATTCACTTGCTTTTTGTCTCATACAATCCTTCTGCTGTCTGCAAGTCCTGCGTGACAGCATAATAAACTATTCTTTGCTCCAGCATTCTGCCTTTCTTTAAAATGTCATGTTTAGGCCTAATTTTTCCAAATCAACTAATAGTTTGTTTTTTGTTGTTGTTGTTGTTGTTTTGTACTGGTCAATACAAACATGTCTAAATATCTTGTTTTGGAGGAAGTTGGGCAATATTTTCTAAGACTACCTGCAACTTAGCAAGATAAAAGAACTTAACAAAGGGCATGAACATGCAATGAATTTGCCATTCCACTGTAACATTGTGTGTACATACTTTGCCTCTTGTAGACAACGGTATCTCACTCAGTGAGACAATGTTATCTCAGTCAGTGAAAGAGGATAATCAATCATTCATTTGCTTCTAGGTAAGAGCAGTGACTTTTTGGCAGTCACTAGACAAAGCTGTTGTGCTGTAAATGAACAGCAGACTTCCATAGCGACTGTTCTATAGTCCTGTATCATAACAGCAAAATTTTCTATACAGTAACCACGCCAAAATGTAGGTGCCCAAAATTACCATAAAAAGACAAATTACAGATCTGGAGGCTACTGCTCATGTCCAAACTGTTTCTACTGTGAGCCATATCCCATATCTCCAATATGAGAGTCTCAGGCCTTAATTTCTAGTCTACCAAAACCAAGGTGAAAACTTCAGCTGGATGAATAGAAATCAGTTTCAGAAATGTTATGTAGCTCTGCTGGGCTGCATGAAAGAAAAACTTTTTAACTTTTCCAACAGACATCTCCTTACATATAGTAATGTAACGTGTGATAAATGAACATGATACAGCAAGAACAAAGTAATATTTTAGCTCATATGGTGTTTAGCTTTGTGCTACACAATATATCAGAACCACTTTATGTGAAAGAATACAGGATCTGAAGATGCTAGATAGTCAAAATAATCTCACTCTTGGATTTCATCCAAACCAATCTTTGCTCTAAAACATTGGGATACCTTATAAAAGTCAAATTCCAGTCCTGCTATCAATCAGTGGCTTTCAATATTTTCCAGTCCATGGATCTCTGAAGTTTTTTCAGTCGATATATGTGTCATTTTAAATTTTCACATCCATGGATTATTACATAACAAATAGTGTTCATATTGTAAATCCCAAAGAAGTGATCTATGTATCTGAAGCTCACAGGGTAAAAATGCTGTCATAATAAATATAATTCATGTAAGTGTTCTGCAAGCATTACATAATGGCACTGATTACTCCTAACTTTTACCTTGTTACCTTGTTGCCTACTCCTCTTTTTTACCTTGTTTCCTATGTTTTGAATAGTCTGACAAAGTTGCTTTTGTGATAGGTTTTGTTGTATTATGATGATCCAAATATATTCCCTCAGGGCCCCACTGAAAAAGGAATTTGAATCCAACTTCAAAAAGCTGAAAAGCAACTGGGTTAACCTTTAGCACTGCCAAGTCTCCCATCTGCCATTTACCTTCTTCCTCATAATCCATTTCTCAATTTTCTTCCACCTAATACTAGATGGGTGATATTCATCAGTGGCTTCACTAGAATTACATAAAGGATTAGTTTGACCCCTGATAGCTAAAAACATATGATGAGCAACAGAAACAATCAAAACAGTAAATGGTTGTTTATCTAAAATTTGTCTCTTGTTCTGGAACAGTAACTTTTGCTGCTAGCCTATAATCTGCTTGCACATGTAACATTACCGAGAGTTATACATAGTTCTGTTGTGCTTCTTCCATCCGCTTTCTTTGATAACAGATAAAAATAACTAAGCAAAGCTAGAGGCATGCAAAAACATTTTGCAGCTCTCATTCCAGATACTGTTTAGACATATTTGAATAGGAGGGGGAAACAGACAAACAGAATGAAAAAAAAAAAGTAAAAAAAAAAAAAAAGGTAATTTTCCAGACCAACCATTTTTTAGGTTATAAATCACAAAAAGGCATTAGGTAATGGGAACTCCAGTTGACTCTATCTATACTGTTATAAATACTTACTGTACTAAACACTAAGTGCTCCATAACATTCTAGAAGACAGCATTCTTAATGATGATCAGTTCTTCTCTAAAAGATTGGGTTGCAAGGGGTGGAGGGTAGAAAAATGTTTTCATTCCATCTTTAGAACATTGACCTGATCTACAGCATAAGGTGAAAGATGTCATGGACTGCTGTGAGGGTGCAGTTCCACAGCATCTTAAATTGATCTAAGTCTGATGTCTTTCAGCTCCTTCCTCAATCATGTCACTGTCCCCTGCTCCGCACAGGCATTGTTGCTCAGAAGTCATGTGGTGATCCAGTTCAGGGAGGCGAACTAGCTGAAAATTCATAGGTTTAAAGAATCAGTTTTGGCTGGAAGGGATTTGGGGAGTTTGTCTAGTCAGGAACAACAAAACTGAGAACACGTTTGCTTGGGTCTTTCTGCACTTGATTCTTGAAAACCATCAAGCACTGATATTCCACAACCTCCCAGTGCAACCTGCTACGTTACTTGGCTGCCCAGGTCCCTCAGCCTTTCCTCACAGGACAAGTGCTCCAGCCATCCCGATGGCCCTTCACTGAGCTTGCTCCAGTTTAACCATGTCTTTCTTGCACAGGAAGACCCAAAACTGGACTGTATTATTGCCAGAGATCCTTCTTGCCCGGGTGTAGGACTTCGGATATATCCTTGTTGAATTTAATCAGGGTCCCATTGACCCATTCAGGTCTCTGTGAATGACAGTCTTACACTGGGGAGTATTGACTCCACTCCCCAGCTGGAGTCATTCACAGACTTAATGGATTCCTTTCTTACAGCATTAAAGCTCTCACAAATTTGAACTTAAGAAACATAAAAGTATGTATTCTGGGTCAGAGTTTACCTAACCCAGTACCCTATCTCAGGTAGACTGTCAACCTATCTATGGCTTCAGGATTTCCTAAACTAACCATAGTTGTGATATATTTAGTAGCCCTGGTATATTTTCCTTCCAGCTTCCATTTGAATTCTGTGTCCACTTCTGGCACCCATAACACCTGTTTTCCAGGAGTTCTTCATTTTAAGTTCCTCTGCTGTGGAAAAAAACACTTTTTCTTGTTTGTTCTGAATCTGCCTTCTGCTAATTTCTTTTGATGCCCCTGTTCTTTATTGGCAAGAGAGAGTGAACATCCACTCTTCCCAGTTGCGCTCTCCAGGCCACTCATCGTTCTGTAGGCCCCTATTATATCTCCTCTCAGTTGACTGTTTTCCAGTCCATTTCCAGGCCCATTTAATCATACAGAATCTATTCCATACCTTTGATCATGCCAGTCACACTTCTCTGAACCTGAACTCTAGCATACACTACTTAACTTGGGAGACAAGATCTGCTGACAGGATGTGGGCAAACTATAGTTACATGAATAATTGTGCTCCTTGTTTAGCTGTCTGTTCCTGAAGAAACAGTAACAGTGTGTACCTTTCTTATGTGTACCACTTCATCCATAAGACATGTCCGAAGCTCTAGCTGGCAAGTAAAGCACTTCAGATACCTTCAAATGAGCTTTGGTCATTCATGTAATGGAGATATAAGAAGTTTACACTTACCATTGTTCTCTTTGCTATACGTACTGCTTCAGGAGCTGAGTCAGCAGCAGCCAATGTGAATCAGCATGTTTCCTGCCTCAACTCACAGCCTGAACTCCAAACTTACCCTACCATCACTTTTCCTGAGACTCACATAAACTGTGGAGCTCACAGTAGGAGGTGGAAACTTCTTAAATTGCTCTCACATCTATCACCACGACAGGCCTGAATATACACAAAAGGACAGTGTTTTTAAGCAGCATCTTTGAGGCTGTTTTACCAAGTGAGAATAGGATCGTGAAGGATTTTGGGTATCCTTCCTTAATGCTGTCTTCCATAGTCCACATCTGCATCTCCACAAAGAACTGCATGAAAAGCTAGCAGTCTTTGGTCAGTAGTCCAGTTCTTCATTTCTCAGGAATATCACAAACCTTCACCACAGAATTTTAGTACCAAGGTCAGATAAACTGGCTTTTCTACCCTTTTACAGCTGCTGTCATAGCCTGAACCACAGGCAATAAAAGCTGTTTGGAGGGCAGATGCATAAGCCTTCCACACCAGCATGAACAACACAGACACCTGCTTATTAGCATGTTGTCAAGTCACGCTCTCAGTTATATGATGGGCTGTTATTTTTCAGCATGGTGCTGTGTTTTTCTTCTGTGATAGGCCTTTAGGGTCATAGTATGTCAAAGACATTGTCTCACTGGGTGAGTTAAAATTTACAAGGCTAGGTCTCTATCCTATTATCAGCCTTTCACAAACTCAAAATAAAGCTAGTGCTGTGTCAGCAGATGAGCTGTTGATCTAAAAGGAGTGATTTCTTAAATTACAGGGTAGAAAGAGAAAATAAAATTAATGTCACTGCCTCAGCTGAAATAAAAAAAAACAAAACTGCTTTTTCCTTTCCTGAAGAAGGCCTTATACTTAGCACGTCATTTGCTTGATTGTGAACATCAGCATTAGAAAATGAACAAAGTCATGTCGTTGATGAGAACATTTAACAATTTTGTAAGACTATATGATACATAATACTACATTTCCTTAGTGACAAGAAATAAATGTCCCTCACAATTTTTTCTACGTACTGTCAAGCACAAATAAGGAGCAAGACTATCAGTAAAGGCTTTTGACAATAATAAATACACATGTATCTGACAAGCTTATGCAACATTCTTTTTCTAATATTGCTCACAAAGATCCTCTGGCTTTAAAAAAAAAAATCTAGACTTTTTTTTCCCTTTGTTTTACTACTATAAACTAATACTGTACATAATATATACTAAAAGAAACAGGGAAAATATAAGAATTTCCCCTTGTCTGTTTAGGCTGAATTACCCAGCAAAACAGAAAAGCTTTCATTGTTCTGTGGAATAGAAGTGCAAAGCTAAAACACGCCTTTTTAAGCATCAGTCAAAGAAGAAAAACAAGAAAACAAACAAGCCACTGTTGGCAATCTATCTCAGAAGGTATTCTGCTTGTGGAGAAGCAATGAGACTAGAATGCCTCTGAGACTACTGAGGCGTGACTCCTATATCTTATCTACAACAGTTCAGCACAAACTACTGCCAGCATGAGTGTCAGATTACTATTCAGTACAAAAAATGGCAGTGTCAGAGTATCCTTTCACCAGTATAGCCCCATTTTTGGGCAATATTAGCACCACTTTGGTCTCGTTTCCTGGTCTGTAATTCCACTGTATGTCATCAAAATTCAGTTCTCACCAGCTGGAGGTGGCCACTTCTGGGCTCAAAGACATCTTCCTGGTGCAAACTGGTCAGGAATGATTTTGCTGACTTTTATACCAACTAGGATAAGAGAAGGGAAAAGCCCTATGGGGGCAACATATGGCATACGGAAAGAAGGGACAAAAATTGTCAATGACATAAATTAGATCACACTGCCATACATAGTACCTCTTTTTGCTAAGAAAATTGTTTTCTAGACAAAGGCAACAAAGATTGAATCTACTTGAATCTATGTTGCTGTAATATGTGGCATTATGTTTCATTTGATATGCAGTAACTCATTACCTCACATGAAGAAGTGGGGGTGTTCAAGAAGTCCTAATTGGGAAGGTCAATAGGGGTAAGGGGGATCACAGTGGAGGGAGAACTAGAGAAGATTCTAATGGAGATCCTGAATGAGCAGTTAAGATCCAGCCCTAGTTTCATTTAAGCCTTAGATCCAATTCAGTTATGATCCAATCTGAGTTGCTATTTTCATTATGAGCTTGGAAATAAAGTGGGTGCTAATGAAATTTGCAGATGGCTTGAACAGAGGCTTTATTAAAACAGAGGCAGACCGGAATATAGAAACAATTGGATGAGCTCACATATTGGAATGCAGTGAAATTAGAAACTAATAAACAAGCAGCTGCAATGACAGAGCTCATCAGCTGGAAATATTAGTCTGTCACAGAATAATTAAGTGGCCCTGAGAAAACACACATATGATCGATCCTAGGATAGTAAAGTATATCTAGAAGTCCAGTATTAGCATCATGGTACATGGCAACTGAAACGCTACAATTCTGTATGCTTCTTAAGAAAGCCAGATTCAAACTGGAAAAGGTACTGACAAGCACTGTTAAGGTTACTGAGAAAATGAGGAGCCTACCTTGACAGAAGACACTGTGATGGTTGAAGTGGACAATCAGAGATGCTTTCTGGTGCTTCGTCCGTGCAGGCAAGGTGTGTGTCTGCAGCTCCTCCAAGCATTTCCTCCCATCTTTGCACCTGTAATGGCAAAGAAGCATTGTAGGGAAGACCTCTCCAAATATGGTCTGGTGTACAAACACTCAGGTGCTATATATACAGATTGACTCACTGGGATTTGCTACTTTTGGGGAAGTAATGCACCCCAACATTTTCAGTTTAACTAGGATTCATGGTTCATACTCGGAAATTTAAGAATGGACAAAAATACAAAAGGTTAAAAATGTTGCTTGTCCAACTTGGAAATAAGCCCACAAAACCAACCAAGCAACCAAACACCACCTCCCAGTAATACACAAATCTAGACCATACTTAATAATAAACTTTCTTAATTGTTCTAGGTATTTTTCACATGGCTTGATGTTAAGTCTTAGGTAGCAATTCACAGCCCACCATTTGAACAATGTGTCAGAGAAATGAACCTTGTCTCTGTGTTGCAGCCTTACAAAATTCCACCTCAAAGATCCCTTCCAATTTGAATCAATCAATTAAGGACTGGCTGAGATGGAATCTTTTGAATTATCAAAGAAATTCTTGAGAATGCTGCTCCTTTCTATGTTTTACTTAATTTAGGATAACTACTGCATTGTACCTTTTTTTAGTTTTTTTAACTAAAAAACATCTAACATTGTAGCTTCTTTTTAGTTTTTCTAACTAAAAACATCTAAACAATGTGGATTGTTTAGATGCCTACAAAATGTTTAGAAATTCATGGAACTGCTACTTCTGTGGGACATGAGCTATTCTTTTTGATTAGAAGGTCAAGTGAAGTGCAACTTTCAGTGCTTCTTCCTTTTTAGACATAATATAACCTGTAAAACCCTTTCTTCATAGTGCAGCATTTTATAACTTGTATGTCATAGTAAGTACTGACTGTATACAAACAATGTCAATCTTAAACTGTATCCCCAGCTTATAGATGCCATGAAATTGTGTATCAACAAGTCTAACAACAAGCCTGTTAAGAGGGCAATTATATTAAGTTTACTTCCTGCCATTTGTTGCCATTGAAGGATTTCATTATGTTACAAAAGCTGAAACAGCCTGATGTATTCAAGCCGGTAAAATAGGAACTGCAAAAAATATATTGCTATTTTCTGTAGGTACTACAGGACAATGCTAAGGAGAAACTGAAAGACAATATTTGCATAAGAACAGATAGCTACTAACTACTTATGGAAATTTGAAGTTTTGTCACCATCAGCGAATGAAGTTCTTGTAAAGCCTGAAACAACCGTGAGGTCAAAACTTCAACCATTTCAGACAAAACTCAGCAAATTCATTGGATACTTTCAGTACTGTGCTTACTTGTCTCCGTAACAACAAGGTGGGTATCCCAAGTCCAATATTCTTTGAGTACTCCTTAGCCTGCTCTGATAATGAGTTGTGCCAGCTTCTTGTAGCCACTAATCTTCACTCTCTACAAGTGGAGAATCAAAACACACAGCTATAATTGTACTTTTCAGCATATTCACCTTTAAAGTCTATTTAGAGCAACTATAAAACCTGCTACCACTTTTGAGTTAAAGGCTCAGACATGGCCTGTGTTTTTTTTTTACTGAAGGTCTTCAGTCTTGCATCCTAGATTAAGTATTATGCTTGGACACATATGCACAAATTAATGGATTTTAATTATGCTGAAATTTCCTTCTCTCTGGATTTTTTAATTTTTAACTTTGATTAGAACTGCGGGCTCTAGGATCCTGTTGTTTGTGTCAGCTTCGGTTACGTGGATTGAGTGGAATTATACCACTGACATACCTAGAAACTATTCACAAAAAAAAAATGCCGTTTTCACAAGTATGTTGAAGATAGTACCACCATTTTCTTACACTAGCTGTCTTATATTATAGTTTCCCATCCCACACAAATCCACTGATATTATGTGGATTTGTCCTATTTTGAACTGATGTTATTTATACTTGCTCAACAAAATTTCATCTGCTTACTAATTTCCTGAACATCCCAGTTTCACCACGTTTTCAAACTCCACTGAAAGCTCAAAGCTATTTTGTTATTCTACCTGTAATCACTAATTTAGGAATGGTTCTGAATCTGAGGATGCACTAATGTGTGTAGTATCTTTGTTTTGCACTTCTATTGCTTCTTTCTGCTCCATCATTTTTCAGATGAAGAAACAAGGATTGCACATTGAAGGTTTCACATTTTTCAGATGAAGAAACAAGGATTGCACATTGAAGGTTTCAGAATGGCACCAGTTTATACAACGCTATAGCAATGCCTGTGCTTTTAGTGTTTGTTAGTCCCCATTTCGTTGGCTTGCTCAGTATTTTTTCTCTTCACGTGCCACAGTTTGAGCCACCACCAGCTTCAGAGGACGCAGATTTTCTGACACACCTCCCTACAAAACAAAATTCTTCAGAGAAGCCTCCTGAAGACTCCACACGGTGAACGTGGACACACACACAAGAAAAAAAAAAAAAAAGTCATTTGTTGCTTTGTTATAGCCTCATCTTTTCAAAATATCTTTTTCAGCAGTATTCCGCTGTCCTGAGGCTCGCCCAGAGCTAAACTCAGCTGGAGCTGCTTGGACACGGCACATACTTTATTTTTGTATGTATGTATTTATTTATTTTTGAAGTACGAGGGCACCAGTGCCGCTCGGTACAGACTCCTACAGCTGCAGCACACCGCCCTTCACACCTCCGGCCGGGCCGGGCTGGGCCGGGGCCGCGGCGTCCCCTCAGCCGCGGCGTCCCCCCCCAGCCGCCACGCCCGGCAGCCGCCATCTCCCTGCTCCGGCCGCACAGC
>VXAL01018919.1:161481-175215 GCA_013399475.1 Chauna torquata
GGGCGGCTCTGAGGGCCCCGGCTCGCGGTCGCTGCTCCCCTGCTTCCCCGCCCGGCTCTCTGCCGGGGGCGGCCCAGCCCGTGGGGCGGGTCAGCCCTGGGTTAGAGCGGTCTGGCCTGGCTCATCCCGCGGGCTCAGGAAGGGGGCGGCACGGAGCAGTGCAGGCCCGCCCGCAGCCGGTGGCCTGGCCGTGGCCGCCCGGCGGGAGGTGCGTGGCTGCTGCCGCGGGCAGCGGTGGAAGCGCCCTCGGCGAGGGCAGGGAGCGGCGGCCCCTCTGGGTGCTCTCGGTGCGGTACTGGCCGCCACCACCAGCACCCGCTCTGCTGTCCCCGTCCTGACCAAATGCTGTGTCCTGTCTCGGTTTCTCTTGCATCTTTCTAGATTTCTGCCTCGTTAGGTTGACCTCTCGGTTTTCATTTTCCCCACTATTGCTGCCACTTTTGAGATCTTTTAGCGTGAGTGGCCTTTTACAAGAACCTAGCTCTTCTCAGAGCTCTTGTAGTTCAAAAAAGCTCCAAACCCTTTCTGATTTTCCTTTCTCTCTACAATAGAAAAACTACAAAGTGTTTTCTCTGTTGTTGGAGTATATTAGCTAAAATTGGCTGATTATTGTAAAATGTACTTTTGATCCTACTGCAGGTGCATGCTGCTTTGAAGTAGAGTTCCTCTAAGTTCCTAGTTTGACCTTCACTGATAGGCTCCAACCTGTTTTTCTAGCAAAATTATACCTGTGAAGGTTATAAAGTATTTGATGCAAGAGTAAGGCGTTTTTTTTTTTTGAATGCAAGTGCAGTATTTTTCACAACAGAGCAACCAAGCAAAAAAAAAAAGTAACTCTGGCAAAAAGCTCTCCTGGTCCAGTACTAAAATGAACATGGGCAAAAACAATGAATTGGAGTAGACTAGACTTAAGGTCCCATAGATATCTGTTGTTGTAGTACTGATCATCAGTTTTTTTGTCTCCTCTGGCTTGGCTAAGGAGGTGTTTTATGTTTCATGCTCCCTCTTACACATTAAAAATTTCTAGCAATTTCAAAAACATTAATCTTTATGACTACTATTTATGACTGCTACTATTCTACTGCAGTTAGAGCATTATTTTGTTTTACACTTAAAAAGAAGACATGATACTATATAATAATGAATTGGAAGGACATATGTAGTAACTAAGATAGTTAAACAGTGTTTGCTAGGGATGAACCTTTTAAATTGATGCTCTCAATTTTATTCATGAGTTCTGAGAGTTACAGTTTGTTTAAAGTTGGTTTTGGTGAACTGGCATACCTCCAGTTTTCTGGAATTTTCCTGATCCACTATTCAAAAGGGGAAATTGGTATGGCTAATGCAGCTATAGGTCATTCTAAGTCAAACTAGTGAAGGGATTATTACAAGTTTCATTTGCTTATCCCTCCATGTCAATACATCTGGGATTGTGAATTTTTTTTTTCAAGACCTTCTCAGTCAAGGCTGATTTAATTCCTTGAAGAGATTCTTAACGTGGTTGATAAAGTAAGCTCCTTAAATGCGATACACCTAAAGTTCTGTAAAGCAGCTGACATGAAACTTTGTTAGCCCCTGTGAATAGGTACTTAATTTCAGGGTGGTTCAATATAGATAAGGTGGAATTTTAAGTCAGTTGGGAATTGTTAAGTGATATTTCTGCAGAATTTTATGGAGGTTTGCTGAAAGGATAATTCCATGACGTTTATTTCATTATGTTCTGCAGCTTGTGTTAAGGCAATTTGTCTTAACATCTTTGATTAACCTGAAAATTAGCAATGACAATAATAAGGGTAACCACCCATGTAGAGGTACTGCTTTGCTTGTTAAACTGGTAATGTATCTTAAAAAGTGGAAAGTTGTGTAAGTACTGTCAAACTTCTTAGTTTGTTGCATTACAACTAATTTAAGGGACAGAAATACTCTAAAAAAAAAAAATCTGTCGCTAATGTCTGATACTCAGTTTGTTAAAAGCTATATTTGCTACTGAATGCAATGTGTATTAAAGCAAAATTTTGTTGGAAAGGCAGTTTAACTAGTTTTACCTTAGAGAACTTAAATAGCTGTTATTTTCCCTCTTTTGATCCAGGTATTTACGCATTTGTAGAAGTTTGGTCATCTAACAGAACAGAAAATTACTCGAAAGCCTTTGAAAAGCAACTTCTTGATATGGGAGCAAAAGTAAGGAAACTACTTTGAAATAAACAAAATAGGAAAACTTAATTACAAACTAGCTTGTTTGTTCTGCTTGTGTATTTCTTTATAGTAGGAGTTTTTAAAGGGCAGGAAGGAAAATAATCACAGACTTGAGAACAGATGAATATGCTGTAAAATTCTTATTAGTGGCAGATGGGAAAAGCATTTAAAGCCTCCTTAGATATATATAAACCTCTTTGTATGTTAATATGCTAGCAGATGTTTCTCATGAAGTATTGGGTTTGCCCCATACAGGGGGCAGACCAAATCTAAGGGTTGAAAATTGAAGTCATTTACATGTTGTTTTGTTTACTTTAACTTGTAGGCAGCTGGTCTATTGTTACTACAATATTTTCTAACCCATGTGCTGTGACATTTTATTCTTCCACTCAGTCTCCTATAAATGTGGTTCAGTTCCAGAAAGTGCTGGAATTAGTGTTAAAAAGAAAAAAAAAAAAAACACATCTAAGAGTCTTTGTATACGTCGCAGTGATTTTTCCATATCAAATGTACTTGAGTTGTAGGTGCAAAATATGTTTAACTACCAGCTGTAAAATTTCGACTAGACACCAAAGTCAAACTGGCATCTTGCCTTCTTGAACGTTATTACTGGTTAATGGAGAATTTTACAGCTCACATCATGCTGTAAATAACACTTGTATGAACTCCCAGTGCTTTTTAAGTGTGCATACGTAGGTGTATCTCACTGTAATTTAGGAAGTTTTGCTGATTTCCCCAGAGCTTCTCTTTCTGTATGAATTTAGCTGAGATAGCATGACAGAACAGTAGAACTGTTTTTATTATAAAAGGAGATACAACTCACAATAAGTAACTTGAGTAATAAATATTTCTTGTTCTTTTGGGCTGTGCTGTGAGATCTATTGAATTCTGTTCTGATGGCTTCAGGTTTTTCTCGTGGAAAATATAAGGCTTCAAAATTCCGTAAGTATTTTGAGTTGATCTGAAAGTAGCTGGATATGGTGAAAGGTACAGACCAGCCTATTGAGCAGATCCCTTTGAAAAGGGGTGGTCCTTCCCCTTCATTATGTCATTCCTGGCCAGACTCTCCCTTCCCTTTTACTGGGCTGAGCACATGATAGTAAACTGACTTGGCTCACTCTGTTAGCAAAGAAAATTCTGAATCTGTTTTCCACTAGATTGTTGGTTCAGACATACCCAGTTAAAGCCAGGTGATCAACAGAGGACCTCTAGGGTAAGGGTGAGACAGGAGAGGGGACTGCTGCATGTGACAGTACCCCTACTGATATCATGGTGAGAGGGAGGCCTTAAGATGGTGCTGCTCCATAATTTGGAAACAAAGCCATATCAAGCATCCAGTCTCCTTAGGATGTGGACTGTGAGCCTGATACTAGCATAGGTGACAAAGCATCTGTATATGGAGTCATAACTTATTCTAAAAGAGACTGATTGGCCCTGTATACCTAGATATTTAAATCTCGTGGTTTTTGTCTTCTGAGAAGCAATAAATCAGCTTGCCATCAAAAATTTTTAGAAAAGCTAAGAAGTTTTCTTAAAGCCAAATGTAGATCCATCCTGCGCAACGTGCTCTAGGTGATCCTGCTCGGCAGGGGGGTTGGACTAGATGATCTTCAGAGGTCCCTTCCAACCCTGCCCATTCTGTGATTCTGTGAATATAGTGGTACAATTGAGAGTGCAACAGAAAGCTATGCAACTACTTCCATTTGGCTGTGTTGAGGAGATGCTGCTCAAAATATGAATTATTAGCATGGTGAAATCAGTACAATCACAACGACTGATCAAACAATTTTATGTTTAGTCGCCATGACGTGAAACTTTGGTTGTAAAGAACGGATTTCTAGAACTAAAAATGTTATCATTTAGTTGTCAATAGAGGTTGGTAGCTGAAGATTTGTGACACAGTGAAAATGTCAGTTATGACGTTAGCTGTACTGACTTAAGTTTTCTGTATTACTCTTTTTTTCAAGTGTTCCTATATAACTATTTTTTTAGTATCAACCTTCTCTCAACTAAAAGTGATCATTATTGTTAAGAATTAGTTTAAGTGATACGGTTAGCTGTATTCTAAGTCTGAGTTCTTCACTAAATAATAGATATACTTGGCATTTCTTTAGATAGTGACAACTAATTTCTGTACTGGTTGTTGCAGAAATAATGTTGGGCTGCTTAAATAAAAATGTTGTAAGATTAGTGATACAGCTAGAGCAGAGAAATGCAAATGATAACCTAGAAAAAAGTTAGAAAATAAAAGGCTACTCTAGCCCTCTAGCTTGTCTTGCATTGGCTTGACTAATCAGACTTGGACCTTGATTGTTTCAGGCTTCTTGCAAAGATGGGAAAGATCAAAAAGGTCCTTGACATAATGTTTAAAATAAGTTTTTATGCTATTGTTTTACGCAAAAATAAAACAGACTACTGTATCTAGTTTCATTAATATTTTCTAATTTTCAGACTCAAAGATGAGCTCTGTTTACTTCTGCAGGTTTCAAAAACTTTCAACAAGCACGTGACCCATGTAGTCTTCAAAGAAGGACGTTCAGCTACATGGAGAAAAGCACAGGAGGCTGGTGTAAAAATAGTTTCTGTACTGTGGGTGGAGAAGTGAGTACTATTGAGTATAATGAACGTGACCCATTCTAGAGAATGGGTTCTGGTATCGTTTTATTTAAAAACTTAAAGTACACTACCCATTCTTTTTAATATACTTGAAACAGTGAAAAGTCTATGAGTAAGTGCTAACTTTCCTATGACATTATTCCTATTATAAAATGTGTTACTTCCACAGAAAGGTAGCATGTTATGTATTGAAAAATGAATGTGTTGAAGTAGCTGCATGGTGCATTTGTTAACCATTTAGTGTTCTACTCCTTTGCTCTCAGATGGCATGCATAGGCAGTGAAGACCAGATATTTATGTTGAGTAGAATTCTTCCATTTCCATATGAAAAAGCACATTTCATCAGGGACAAAAGTGAAGGAGGTAATTGTACTGTTTGTATAATTAATTCCCATAGACAGAATGTCTTGTAGCAAGAAAGAAAAAGATCCATATGTAGTCTGGCTTTTAAGACATTTTTGGCAGGTTCAGCATGGCACTGCTTGAAGATTCTCGACTACCACAAGGAAAAAGTTAAATTAAAAACCAAACAAACAAACAAAAACGACAAATTTCAGCTTTGCAGCCATCCATGAGAAAATTTGCTTGTAGTCCGTGGCATCCCCTCTGAGTTTAAGAAGTGGTTGTAAGGCCTAACTTAGGTTTCAGATGAAACGTATAGAAAACTAAACTAGATTTTAAGAATATACATGTTATAGTCAAACGCTCCAATTGATAAATTGCTGTGACGATGGAAATTAGAACATAAGTGAAAGACCCTGTTCTATATCAATTAAGTGTCACATGCATAGAGAAATAGCAGTTTGCTAAGTGGAGGGGGGAAAAAAAAGCAACACTGAGCTCTGCAGCCAATTAAATGTAAGCCAGTGCAACTGCAAAACTTGCAACGCAAGTCTGTGAGCCAAAAAAGAAATTCATGCAGTTCTGCAGAAGCAGAATTTTCCTGTATTTTAATAATTATATCAGATATAGAAGCTATAACTGTAAAATCCAGCAAGCCTTAAAACTGATGAATAAATCTTGTAAGTTCTCAAAAATGCATGCAGGATACAAAATTTTATTTATGTGAATATTTCCTTCTGTGACCTCTGGCTATCTGAGTGCACGTGAGAATGATGGTAATTTCAGTGGGATGTTTGATTATATATTAAATGTGCTCCTCAGATGGATAAGTGTATGAATATGAAATTTGAAACTGTAGTCACAGGAACTATAAACTCTTCAAGGACTTGCAGGTGTTATAGTAAAAAGAATCCCAGAAAAGTCCAGGTGAGTAACATCTGCAGCAGCAGAAAAATGAGACAGGCTTACAGGGGACAGACCAGGATATGTCGCACAAATGCGATCTGTTACAACAGTTCCACCCCACGAGTCTCCTCAGCAGTACTGGAAGATATTGGGTGGATGAAACCTTTGAAAAGGCCAGACTAGGGTTGTGATACTGTAGAGGACAGCATGGAGCTTTGAGATCCAAGTGTAAAAGCCTCAGGGAACTTTAACTGTTGGGATACCAGCAACAAAGGAAAAGGTAAGAGAAAGGATCTAGAGAAAAAAATTAAGCTGTTGAGTAGGAAATAAAAGTCTAGTATCTTCCCAGTATTCTTAGAAGTGTTCCTAGTATCATGCTCAGGACAAGGCAAGGTCTTGGTGTATGGCTTAGAAGGTGAGGTTTGTTGGAACTGGGTAAATCATCTGATATAGAGATGCACTTTATTGAGGCTGAGGGCAGGGATGATGATGATGGATGATTAAACTTCTCTGTAATCTTTTTCCTCTGCCTTTTAGCTTAAAATTAATGCCAAAATGTACACAAGAACATATGACTCAGAATGATATATTCTTCAGGCAGAATTCATAGCAATATCATATCCTTGAGCAACGTATTGGACAGGAGTGGTAGAAGCTTATGTAAGAAATAGTAATGAATAGTCTCACTAGTCAGTGTTATTCAAATGAGGCACAGAAAATACAAAATTAAAATGTCTCTGCTAGCATACATGCTAAAATTGTTTGTGATATGATGAGGAAACTGGGGTGCCTGACTTTAAATTATATGCCTAGTATATCAATATCTCAAACTTGGTAGGCAGAAGACAATGTAAACAGGAAGGACTGAATAATCTGTGCCAATAAAAACAGTGGTCCTGTATGAAAGGAAGCTTAGTTTGAACCTGATAGCTGTGTAACCAAATAATGCAGAATTCATATGAGTTGATATTTTAGTGTTACTAGAAAAAATAGATGGCTAGATTGACCAACTGCTCTGTTCAAATAGTGAGCACAATGTTCTTAGAATGGTCAGAAATGCTGTGAAATGTCATTTCAGGAAACGTAATAGTAATGGGGAACTTCCAAGTGTAGACTGGGGATTGGATGGCTCATGTTGGACTGAAGTGTGAAACAAAATATTTTAGATATTACTTGGTCTTAACTGTTCTGTGGATTATTCAGATTCTTTCAAAGAACCTTGTAACAATGGACACAATATAAAGTCAGTGTCCATAGGCCATAGACTAAGGCCAGGTTAGACGGGGCTTTGGGCAACCTGATCTAGTGGGAGATGTTCCTGCCCGTGGCAGGGGGGTTGGAACTGGATGATCTTTAAGGTCCTTTCCAACCCAAACCATTCTATGATAGTGGAAGAAGTTCTGTGACAGTGCTCAGCTTTTAAAAAGGAGTCTATTTAAAATTGAAGTTAAGAAGCTAAGACAGTGCAGGGAATAAAGTCCTTTCTGATGTCAAGGAGACTACTTAAAACCTAAGTCCTCTTATGCGCATCAGAGGGAAAATGGTCATCCCGTTGTGTGAGGGAAAAACTAAGATTTTGGGGACTTAAAGTAAATGTTTTCATAGCATTATTGCCTCAACAGTTGTCAAAAATTAAATGAAATAGAGCATAAAAGTTTGTGTAGTGGGATGACATTTTATCATAGAATCATAGAATGGCTTGGGTTGGAAGGGACCATAAAGGTCATCTAGTTTCAACCCCCCTGCCATGGGCAGGGATGCCACCCACTAGATCAGGTTGCCCAGAGCCCCATCCAACCTGGCCTTGAATACCTCCAGGGATGGGGCATCCACAACTTCCCTGGGCAACCTGTTCCGGTGCCTCACCAACCTCTGAGTGAAGAACTTCCTCCTAACATCTAATCTAAATCTCCTCTATTTTAGTTTAAAACTGTTCTCCCTTGTCCTATCACTATCTGCCCTTGTAAAAAGTTGCTCTCCATCTTTTTTATAAGTCCCCTTGAAGTACTGAAAGGCCACAATAAGGTCTCCCTGGAGCCTTTTCTTCTCCAGGCTGAAGAGCTCCAGCTCTCTCAGTCTTTCTTCATAGGAGAGATGCTCCAGCCCTCTGATCATCTTTGTGGCCCTCCTCTGGACCCGCTGTAACAGGTCCACGTCTTTCTTGTGCTGGGGTCACAGTCCTGGATGCAGGACTCCAAGTGGGGCCTCACAAGAGTGGAGTAGATGGGGAGAATCACCCACCTCGACCTGCTGGCCACACCTCTGTTGATGCAGTCCTGGATACAGGTGGCCTTCTGGGCTGCGAGCGCGCACTGCTGGCTCATGTTGAGCTTTTTGTCCACCAGAACCCCCAAGCCCAAGCAGGGCTGCTCTTCATGAGTTCTTCTCCCAGTCTGTACTCATGTCTGAGATTGCCCTGACCAAGGTGCAGCACTTTGCACTTGAACTTGTTGAACCTTGTTAGGTTGACATGGGCCCACTTCTCAAGCTTGTCCGGGTCCCTTTGGATGGCATCCCTTCCTTCTGTTGTATCAACCGCACCTCTCAGCTTGGTGTTGTCTGCAAACTTGCTGAGGGTGCACTTGAGCCCACTGTCTCTGTCATTGATAAAGATGCTAAACAGCACCAGTCCTAAGACAGACCTCTGAGGGACACCACTCATCACCAGCCTCCACCTGTACATAGAGCCATTGACCACAACTCTCTGGCTGTGGCCATCCAGCCAGTTCCTTATCCACCAAATAGTCCACCTTTCAAATCCATCAATTTAGAAGTAAGGATGTCGTGTGGGACCTTATCAAAGGCCTTTCAGAAGTCCAGATAGACGACATCAGTCAGTCTTCCCATCTTGACTGATACAGTCACTTCATTTTTGAAGGCCACCAGATTGCTCAGGTGCTATTTGCCCTTGGTGAAGCCATGCTGGCTGTCCCGGATCACCTCCTTGTCCTGCATGTGCCTTAACATAGCTTCCAGGAGGATCTGCTCCATGATCTTGCCAGGCTCCCTGTCTGTAGTTCCCCAGGTCTTCCTTTCTACTCTTTTTAAAAATAGGAGTTATGTTTCCCTTTTTCCAGTCACCAGGTACTTTGCCTGACTGCCAAGACTTTTCAAATATGATGGCGAGTGGATTAGCAACTACATCAGCCAGTTCCCTCAGGACCCTGGGATGCATGTCACGGGCACCATAGACTTGTAGGTGTTCAGTTTCATCAGGTGGTCTCGAACCTGCTCTTTGCTCACAGTGGGACGAACTTTGCTCCCCCAGCGCTTGTCTAGAGGTTCAGAGACTTGAAAGATATGGGAAGCCTGACTGCCAGTGAAGACTGAGGCAAAGAACTTGTTGAGTACCTCAGCTTTCTCCATGTCAGTTGTTGCCAGTTCTCCCTTCTCATATATGAGAGGGGGCACACTCTCATTTCTCTTTTCTAACCACTGTACCTATAGAATCCCTTCTTGCTATTCTTTGCATCCCTTGCCAAGTTCAGTTTCATCTGTGCCTTGCCTTTCCTGATCCCATCCCTGCACATCCAGACAGCATCCCTATACTCTTCCCAGGCCACATGTCCCTGCTTCCACTGCCCATGTGTTTCCTTCTAACACCTCAGTTTGACCAGCAGGTCCTTGCTCAGCCATGCTGGTTTCCTGCCTTCCCTGCCTGATTTCTTTCACATGGGGACAGAGAGCTCTTGTGCTCTGAGAAAAGTGTCCTTAAAGAGTTGCCAGCTCTGGCCAGTTCTTCTTTCCCTAAGGACAGTTTCCCAGGGGATCTCATCCACCAGGTCTTTAAACAGCTGGAAATTTGCTCTTCTAAAGTTCAGGGTCCTGACTTTGCCAGGCCAGTACTCCTCGAGATCACAAACTCAATCAGGGCGTGGTCGCTGCAGTCCAGACTGCCTCCAGTCTTAACCTCTTTAATGAGTTTGTCCGTACTGGTGAGCCACCAGGTCCAGTAATGCTTCTACTGTAGTTGCTTTGTCTAGTACCTGGACCAGGAAGTTACCCTTGATGCACTCCAGGAGTCTCCTGGATTGCTTTCAGCCTGCTGTGTAGCTTTCCCGTCTGGGTGGTTGAACTCCCCCATCAGGATGAGAGCCTGTGAGCACAGTGTTTCTTGCAGCTGAATCAAGAAAGCCATGGTTATGTTCAGAATATTGTCAGAAAGTGGCAACAAGCATGACTGAAAGTACAAAGTAGTCTCACAAGATGTAAATGAAAAGACAAGAATTCTTCAGCCTGGAAAAGAAGTGGGAGTGGAAGGGGCGACTCCTGTGAAGACAAAGGTTCATAGGAAGAGACTGAATAGGGAATGAATGTATGTTGTTCTTTCCCCAGTGGGAGAATTGGAGAGTATCACATAAATCTGTCTGGAGGCAGATGCAGAGAAAACAGTAAATGACGTTTTTTAGCAAAACGTAGTTAGGTTGTAACTCCTTGTAGCAGAATCAATGTAGACTGCAAGGATTTACATGGGTTTTACAAAATGTTGAAGCAATTAAACACTTAGTTTTATCAAAAAACAAGTCTAGTATTGCCTCAGACCGTCCCTAACCCATAAATCTGTTGAACATAGCAAAGTAAACTAGGAATGTTTGGCTGTGTTTTCATGTTCTTACATGCTCCTGGGCATCTCAGTATTGGAAACAGGATGCAGCAGTATATGGTATTTAATCTGGACCTTACTCTTTGATGTTTGAGCTCTGAAAACACCAGACAAGGAAGCAACTCATAAACAATTACTCCAGCATTTCCTGATTCTGCTTTGTGCCAGATTTTCTCCCACTTAACAGCTAGTGGACCCCTACTTTGAAACTGTTCTGTATGTACACTAGTGTTATGTTCCCCTGAGCAGTACTTGAGCTTTTCATAGGAGCGTGCCCTGTGATTTGAAAAACGATAATATTTGCTTTTCTCCATTAAAAAAAATAGCACAAATGATTAGAGTGTCGAGTGCTGTTTCCAGTGATCTGCCTGAGACTTTATTGAAAGCTTCTGCTTTGTAGTATGAGCATGTTTGACTCTAAACTGAATGCAGTTCCACAGTTTAGGAGGAAGTAATTCTATCTAGAACAAAATTTTAAAAATAAGGTAGTTGAAATTTCAAAAGATTTCTAACTCCAGAGTAAACTTATTTTAAAATAAACCTCTTTCTGTTTTTTTTTTCAATTTTATAAGAATGGTAGATATGTCCAGCTTTAAAAATAGTGCATAAAATTGTGGGCTTGATATAAGATTCATTCAAACAAATAGTAAGTTTAATGCCAAATGAGTAACACTTTTGGAATCACTGAAAGGTGTTTTTTTTTTCTTCAAGTGCGGCTTCAACTCAAATGCCTTAATAAGCAGCCTTAAAAAAAAAATATTTAGATAAAATACAATTGGTAAAATCTGTGTGTCCAAAGTTAGAACGCTTAGTCCAAATCAAAACATAACTGGGAAACTCTACTTGTCTATTCTTAGTAAGGTAACTCACTCGTCACAAATAAGATAGACCAAATCACTTACGCTCAAATTTGTCTGCAAAGTGAACAAAAATCTTAGAAGATCTTCAATGCTTAAAACTTTTTTCTATTTAGCTTCTCTGAATTAATGAAATTAATTATCTGACTTAATTTAAATGTTAATGTACTTTACATCTGTGAGGATCATTATCTAGAATTTAATAATAGCCACTAAATTCAAACAGGTTGAATATCGTCTCTGTTTGATACTCCAGAGAACTCTAAATTCAGTCAGTTTAACAAATAGTTGTCGTGTTTTGGATCTCTCTTTCTCCCCACTCAAAGCTGATCAAAGTATTAGATTGTAGTTCTACAAATATGAACTTTAAAGCAGTGTGACACTAGGTGTCACTAGAATCACAGTTTTGAATGACTTCTGAAGGAATTCTAGTAGCCTGCTAAGGTTCCATAACCAGTCTGCTCTTTCCCATAACCAGTTTTATTATTGATTGAAAACACTGTTCAGGAATGAAATGCTACATAAATTAAAGTTAGTTTAGTCAAAATGTGTATTAGTAACTAAGTTCTTGTCCCAACATCATCCATAGTGTGCACATACAGAACGGGTTGTATCATATTCCAAGATAACATGAGTCCCACCATTCTCAAGTCAGTCTTTGAGTACAAAAAGACAAGGGAAATCCAGGATATCAGTTTGATTTTTTTTTTTTTTAAATTAAAAACAAGCAAGCATAGATCCATCCACAGTAAGGGGCTGTTTCTAGCATTGCATATACAAAGAGGAGGCAGGAAACTGAAACTAATGGGTAAGAAGTAAAAGCCAGGATCAGATGAAGCCTACCTTCTCACTTGCCGGAATAGGAGCTTTTCCTTTTTTTTTTTTTTTCTCCTTATTTCTTATAACATTCTGTAGATTTTGTTTGGGAGTTTACTGTCATCACAGTGACCAAGTAAAGGTTAAGTATTTCACTAGCTAGTGAAAGATGAAAGCATACAGTCTGCATAAAAGTCATGGCCAGATTTCAGGTTCATATGAATCCGTCCAGAAGGACTTAATTTTTGAATGTGTGGGGGAATAACATACGAGTGGGAATCTTTGAATTTCAGAGTGCTGATGCATCAATTTAGAGGGCATAATTAGGACCAAAAATAGTATGATGTCCTCTGTTTGGCATGTAATATATAGTTGTTCTTTTTAGCATTGCAGGAGTTACGCTAAGGATACGCACTTGGGAAGGGTTTAATTATTACAACACTTGAACAATTTTCTTTTGCAATAAAGGTTCTCATTCTTAAAAAAATAAAAACAGCTGCTCTAATTTATTATACAGGTGTCGAGAAACTGGAGTACATGTTGATGAATCTTTATTTCCTGCAGTATACAATAATGAAGGATTACTGCTAAAAGTGAGTAAAGTTTGAATTTCCTGACCTCAGGCATTTGACTGTTTATTCAGAACATTTTGTAAACTCTTTCCATCTGAGTAGGTTTTTAAAGGTAGGCTACGGCTGTGATTTGTGACCTCTTAAGAAAGGATAATAAAAATGGAGTTTTTATATTGGTGAATAAAGAAAAGAAGAGTTAAATTAAAATGACATAATGATTGACTAATACGAACCAACTGACTGCAGTGTGCCTTGTGTTTTATTGAGTTGCAATGCGTGCTGAAATCCTGATATTGAAAAAATAAAAATAAAAAAGATCTTTTGAGCTTTAGCTTTGCTGCAAGCAAAAAAAAAAAGAGTTGATGGCTTAGTCTCCCTTTTTCTAAAATCCAAAGTAAGGTATCTGTTAATACTTTATATTTTCGTATTACAGTTCATTTTGGAAAATGTTAGCTTCTACAATTATCTGTGACTCTTAAAGAAGTGATTGTAAGTAGCATAGTGTTAAACACTGATAATAAATACTGTGATAAAACGGTAGGCAAATAGGAAGTCTAGTTACTTTTGGCTGGTTTTTACCATATACTTAGTATTTTTGTGTCTTGTAGCACAAATGTATGCAACCAAAAGACTTTGTTGAAAAAACTCCAGAAAATGATAGAAAGCTGCAGAGAAGACTGGACCAGATGGCTAAAGAATTAGCTAAACAAAAGACAGGAATTAATGCAGGTAAGAACTCCTTTGGACTAGTATTCAAATATCTTGAAGTTATTTCTTTAAAGCACTTAAAGGTAGAATTTTTATTTTTTTAGTTTGTTTTTTTTTT
>VXAL01018921.1:5388-19521 GCA_013399475.1 Chauna torquata
TATTGGGGCTAACTCAGCTATTTATTTACTTTATAAAAAAAAAAAAAAAAAAGTGAAAATAAGCAAATTGCTGCACTCATAACCTTAGTCCAGAGATGCATAATTATTCCAATTCAAGCCTCTTCTACCATATTAGAAGCATAGAGGAAAGCAGTTTTGCAGGTCAATATTGAATTCGCATAATCCCAGCACTAAATACATCTTATTAATTCAGTGTTAAAAAAAAAAAAAAGAAATAAATTGTTATTGCCACCCTTTTTCATACTGCATTTTTTGAATGAGTAGAGCCATGCTGTAAAGACAGGAATATATCATTCAGCATGTCTGGCTGTATTTCCCAATTGCTGTTAAGAACAAAAACTATTAATACTAAAACACAGTGCTCAGTGGATAAGGTCAAATTCATTGTGCAAGTGTAATGACATTATAATGTATGAGACATGTATATGGCAAGAAAGGAGAATATTGACCCATTAATACACATTTGAAAATCAAAGACCATTTATCTCCTGGTTATTCTAGCACATGTTCAGTGTTACTTGATAGCAAACCCTTCTTTTCTTTCTAAATGAAGGACAGGAAAGCTATTTAAAAACTAAAAGGAGTTGAATCTATAGGTGACACTTGAAAGTCTGAAACTTGTGGAGCATTACATCAAAGCAGAAGGAAGAGTGCAGAGGGACAATATCTGGAGCAGCTGGAAGGCTACAAAGAGCTATTCTCGCTTTCGGGTTAGGTAAGTGCTCTATCACATGCAGTGTTATTGTTCCATTTTATATTTAGCAAGATGAAGCGTAGATGCAATGCCCAGAGTCATTCACGTGAACTCAGAGAAAAAAAATCCAAGATTTCCAGTCCAATGTTCTATTCAATAGAAAAACGGTTCTTTTCTATATGCCACAGGATGGACTGTGCAACCTACAGATACTTTTAAAATCAGCAAGAAGGCGCCTTTTGCATTCTGCCATCAAAGGCAGAGCCCCAGCAAGGACAGTATGGCATGAGTGCCAAACCCAGATACCCATCTGAAGAGGCTGTCAAACTGGGAGAACTACCCATTTCAATGCCACCGCTGGGTAAGGTGGAGTTTAACTTCACGGTTCCATAAAGAGGGAGCCTGAGAAAAGCAACAAAGCAAACTCTGGTGCCCAGAAGATGATACTTAAGAGACTAAATGTGTGAATACTTGTAATTTCAGCTGATGTGGTTCTTTCATCGGGAGAATAATACATTTTTTGCTGTGCTTATGTTTCTGTGCCATGCTTATCATGGTTGTATTTCAGTACCTATATTTTGAGTGCAAAAATATTAACTCTTACAATTTGTTTACTGTCTTTGCATGACATATGTTTGTTTTTTTACAGTTTTGCTAGTTGACTATATGTTTTGACATGCAGTTATCACAAAAGTCTATGTGAGATCATCTTCCTCACTGCAAAGAGTCAGGAAAGCCTTTTTTACATAACTTATGATCTTACTTCAGTAAGGTATAGTATTTTTCATCATTTCTCCAAAAAGTTAATAGACTCATATCTATGATATGGTTATATGAAATAAATAGAGCAAAGTCTTATGTGTCTACTTCAGAATTTTTATCTTATGTTTGCTGTTAGTCTTCCCTGTGGTATGTTCAATAAAAGTAACAAAACCTCTGTCTGTTTTTTTTAAGAACTGTTCCATACAATATCCAACTCAAATATCTAACTCAAAAAATCTGTCATGTTGCTCTAGCAAAAAGAATAACAGACAACTAAAATTCTTGTAAATGTCTTCTGTTAGACCCATATCGCCACTGTTAGGGGAAGAATGGTTGATATTTTCTAGCATTGTTCCTTTACTGAAAAGATTTAAGAAAAAGATGTTTTTTTACTGGAAAGATATCAGTCTTAAAGGTCTATAAGTTCAGTATTTTCAAGAACTCTTCAATCAACCCTAGGGCAAGCAGTCATTAACAAATAAGGCATTTTTTTATGCCTTAATCCAAGCTGTGAGAGTACGCAGGTAAGAACCTTTTGCCTTCTATAATCACAATATAAGCAGAAACATTGGCAATGTATTTTGGTCTAGCTGAGATATAATAAAGGGAAAATTAGTTGTTCAGTTAATTTCTCCATCATTTTGTGTAAGTACTGGAAAATCACATCGCTGCTTTTTCTGTGCTTAATTTCATATTGAAACTGGTTTGTCACATTAAATGTTTGCTGATCTCACAAGAATTGAAGTGTGCAATGAATGTCACTGGGAAATAAAATATCAGCTGACTAAGGATCAGTTAGGCATTATCAAGTTGCAGTGAAGAACTGGCTTGTGGTCTACAACAAACTGCATTCTCTGTTAGATTGTTAGCTCCTGGGCAAAACAACCAACACTCTGGGCAGCAGTAGGTGCCTGAGAGATCCTGGGGAACCCACCAGTGTTCTGCTTCTGTAGGTGCTGTCCTGTGTACAACCAGCACCCTTCCTGTAGCTTTTTTGGGAAAACCTCAAATTAAATTGAATTTTCCTAATATTTACAGTTAAACTTGAATGTGGTGTGGTACTCTTTCAGATGTATTGTACGTTGTCAAGTCAATGTGGATTTCATAATGGTAGTTGCTTCCCATGGCAAATAAGTACATAGTTCAAGTAGAATTTTCCAGGCTTCATGCTATATAAATGCAAGTTGTTAGGCTTTTGTTGTTGTTGGTGGTGGTGGTGTTTGGTTTGTTTTTTTTTTTAATAATTAGCATTCAGTTTCTCTACCCTTTAACACAAATGATGAGGAGCAGCCAGAACAGTAAGGTGAGAGAAGGAAGAAAGGAAAATAACTTCCTATCTATTTTCATTTTTTCTGTTTCTCATTGTTTTCATGCACGTATGTAATTTAGCCAGTATAGTATACTCTGCATGTTGATCAGCACTGAAAGATACAAAAGTTGTATGTATATATTAAGTATGATTTGTTTCATGGAAAACAGTAATCTGTTAGAGCTCCATTGGAAATTAACCAAGATACATAAAATTCTGTATGCAGTCTGTCTTGCATTTTTCTTTCTAAAGCAGGTATACATTTGCAGTTAAATTGCCACAGTTTGTGCATGCTTAATGTTACATTGCTAACCTTGACCAGGCTGCAACTTACAGCAAAATTTAAAGAAAATACAAATTCCCATTAAACTAAATCCAATACCATTTTCAGGTTCTGTGCTGTCAATATAGTGATAATGAAACGTTTGTCCTCTGTCTTTAAAAATTATCACAACTTGGTTGCAATCTTTCTGCTCAGGCCATAGTTCCAGTGGCACTGAAACTGATTAATTTTATTTCCATACATTAAATTTGCTTTTAACAGGTTTACATTGTAATAATGACGTTTCTGTTGTAGGCAAAATACTTGTGTGACATTTTAAAGCTACAGTTTTTCCTAATTGTGAAATGAGCTATAATATCTGTAAAAATATTCCAGATCTTTAAAATATTTGTTAGTTTCCTGGGAGAAGCAAAATGTAAATCTTTGAAGCATGGCAGCAATCTGGATTTCTGCTGTGAAAGGTGAGCTGAATGAATACTAACTAGTCTTTGCTCAGTACATTGGAAAAAATGGTGAGTTCCATACATAAAGTTGTGTGAGAGAGCTCTACCTAACGCCGTGGCATGGCTAGTTGTCTGATGCCAGGATGGCGCATGCAAAGGCCTTTCTTTAGGCATAATTTGTGTTAGTGTAAAGAATTAAAATCTGTCTGAGAAAAAAATGGAAATCAGGTATCTAAATTCTTTGTCTGGCTTTCAATGTCCCGGGCTAAACAAACAGAAGTGCTCAGTTTTCTAAAGGGATCAGATATCTCAGATTTAAAACACAATTTAGTAGCACGCATGCATAATCTCGTGTCATATGAGGGAAGAGAGGTGAAGCAGTATCAACTGTGGGGGAAACCAAGTCTAGTAATTAGCTTTCTTTACCTTTGGCAACAAATAGCTGTGCAATAATATTAGAAGAGCATCACTGAAGCTAATTTTCAGCAATGTGACTTCTTGATACTACAAATGCATGAATCCCGTTAAATAAAATTAATTGAATTTTAAAAGGACACTCACACATCATGTAGTTTTCTGTATCACATCATCAGAAATATGTCTTTGTGAGAGAAAAGCAGTAAGGAACAAAACCAGAGTAAGTAACAAAAACAGAACAACTCTCCCCCTGCACCAAACTGATTACATTTTCTTATCAAATATCCCGTGCACTAAATGTGCTTGGCACTTCTCATCGGAGAACTTTGTCCCTGACCCCATTTATATAATGAAGTAGCACTTCATAAGAGGAGAACCATGTGCCTTAAAGATCAGAAAAGGGTCCCCATCTCAAGAGAACAGTTGTGAAAAGAAAAACTCACTCTCTGTATAGTGTCAAGGAAAAATAAGAGCGAGACTAAACAAAACCTGATGTAAGAAAGCTGGACAAAATATGACCTCATCTTGCGGAGAGACATGAAGACTGTCAACATTCTGTGCTAGAGCAGCTGACTAGTGATGATCAAGGAGAGCCACAGAGTTGCCACTCTATAGAGGGACAAATTTTAGTACATATGTCTGCAGAATTGGGACTTAACAGAAGAGGAAATATCAACCCGTTTGTGAAGTGAAAGCACACATTGAAAACCTTGTCTGAGATGTTGCAACTCATTTGGCTAATTGGAGTTCAGGCTAGGTTGTGGCTGCATTAATATGTGTGAAAAAATGGGGTGAGAAAATGGGGTGAGAAAGAAGGGAAATGATCTTTCATCTTTTGCACTAGCGAAAGGCCAGCTTGTCACTGCTATCATTATCTGAAATTCTTCCCAAAGTTTATTCCCCAAGAACCTGCCTACCAGATAACACTGTGTTTCAACTATCAGCTCCCATGGATTTAATCAATAGTTGTCTCAAGTCCACATAATCACAACTTAACCCCTAGTAGCTGTTTTTGAAAGGGACTCTCTTGGGAGCCACAAACCAGTTGAAAACACAATTATTCTTGGCTTTCTGTGCTGCAAAGAAAAAAGAAAAATTAATAATCAAAGCTGCATAATGAGCAGAATGGCAGCTTACTTATGGAAGGTGCATTTTCATCTCCAGCAAGTAAGGAAGAAATGACTTCTGAGAATACAAATGAGGAAAATCAAATACCTCAAAATCTTTGGGAGAAAATTTTGACTTATCAGATAATGAGCTAGCTTTTAGTGATGAGAATGATAATGATTCCATTACTAATACTGATAACAATAACAACGGCAGTGTATGAGCTTAGCAACATCAAATAGTTTGCATCTGATAGGAGAATAAATTGTTAATATAAAAATAAAAAAGAGACATGAAAAGATAGAGATTTTTTAAAAATGCAATAAAGGCACAAAGAAGCCTAACAGTAATAATAAATTAAATGAATTATCATATGGAATTTGTTAGTTTTATTTACAGAAACTGGAATAAAATTGTCAGGTTGAGGAAACACATTAGCAACTTGAATTCAAACCTATCCTACTACTATCCTCGAATGTGAGTGCCATGATAAATTGTCAGATGGTCAGAAAGGTTGTTACATGTGCCAGTTTTTAATATCCTGATCACTTGGGGCTGTCTGGAAAAAGAAGAAGGATGGCTAAAATCAGTACCCTTGTTTTCTTCTAGAACTGAGAACTTCCTACTTCTTTAAGATGATCCAATGTCAGCCACTGAAAGCAAGTTAAAGAGGCTGAAATATGATCCATTTTCCCTTGATACTAACAGAGCCTTCTAATAGGCATCAATAGAGATTGGAATGGAACCAAAATGATCAAGAAGACTGATAATGACTGAACTAATTAGGATAGTTGGTTATCAAATATACACCTTAAACTGTTTCATAAATCACAGCCTGCCTGATCTAGCCTCAAGGGAACATTCTACAGCGTCAATATGAGAAGTTATGTTGATACAGAGAATATTATCATCTGCTGACATTTACCTTCCATCCCGTTATCTAAATTCATGCTTCTATTCATTCATAATCTATGATAAGTAAAATATACATCAGAGGAATACATTATGTAGTAAGCCCCGTATTGTAATTTCCAGCCAAGCCAGTCAAAGCTACAGTTTTAATGAACTTCGATTTCTCACTTGGTGCTCTGTAGGGAGGGAGTCTATGGACTGATTCCAGTGGCCCTAATGATACTGCTTCTACTGTTGAACAGAATACCCTGTTTCATGCCTTATCCATAGCCTCTCACCAATAACATTCAGGGAGGAAGAAAATTTAATCACAGATTAAATAAATTGTTAGTTTTCTGGAAGCATCACCTGATGCCCTATGTCATCATGGCTGTAAGAATGTCTTGGGCCTGCTGCTTACCAGTTAGAATGACTATCATACTGCCTAATGAGAGAATTTGGTCATAAGTGAGCAGCTTCAAGGCAAGCTTTCAGGATTGGCTTGTGAAACAATGTAAGTGTATGATAAATTGAAACAAAAACAACAACAACAACAACAAAAACTCAGTTTCTTCCACTCTTTTTCCCTGTTAGTTCATCGTGACGGAGACTGTAACCAGATTTAACAAAAGAGACCAAGGCATGGCAGAAAACTTGTATTTTCTCTGCATTGAGTATTGTCAGCTGTTCTAAACACATGCTTTGAGTCAATTTTATGTAATATTACTCAACTATTCTAAGTATCAGACTATAAAAAAGCCTCTGATTTATCTTTAATATCATTCTGAAATTTCCTATTCTGAAGAAAATTGATGTGGGTGCAAATGTGGAAAAAGTAGTCTAATAGTTCAGAGGATTTATTCCAGAAAAGTCAGTCACACTTTCACAATATAATTTACTGAGAGTGAAAATAAAATATTTCCTTGTTTTAGTTATAATATTTGATAGGTTTGTTGAATATCAGTGAATGAAAATCAGTTGTTATAGTAGCACAGGTTATGTGACTCCAAATAATATCTAAGACTCATGCAAGCCTTATGTGTCCTTTCCTTTGCAAGGCACGGTACCAAGACACAGTCTTAATACAGCTCTGCGATTTTTGTTGTTGTGGTGAGTCGGCCTTGGGCTATGGCCAGACTCCACCGCAGCCAGTCTCTCACTCCCCCTCTCTCCTCAAAGGACAGGGGTAGAAAATAAGATGAAAAAGCTGATGAAAAAAGATGAAAAGTTGAGATAAAGACAAGGAGATCACTTACCTGTCACTGTCCCATGCAAAACAGTCTCAGCTTGGGGAAAATTAAATTATCACATTACCAATTAAAATAGGTTTGGATAGTGAAAAACAGTGACAAAAATGGCTGACAGGCTCAGGGGTGCCCTGTGGTGCGGCCTTTGTGGAACCAGCTGTGTCCGGTACCAGTCAGACCCGGCCTCTCCTCACGGAGGCCACTGCCCACACGGTGGGCACCCCTCACAGTTGTTGACGTATCAGTTTTCACAGGATACTTATATCAGCGATTGCCTTTCTTCTGCGTGACTGAAGTCATTGTCTTGTGAAGAAAGGGGGATGGAGGGAGGAGTTACCGTCTGAGCAGGACAAAGCAAAGGTCAGTCTTCCAAAAAGATCTGCTACTCTGCTACTCTTATACACAGAATTTGTTATAGTCTCTGTCTATAAGCCAGCAAGGACACTTATGATTCTTATATTACGCTCTTCCTTTATATTTCTGTCTTCTATGTTAGCTCTAATTTTGATCACAACCTGTTTAGCTAGGAATTTATCTTTTTTCTGAAGTGCATCTGACTGAGATAGTTTCTATATGCAGTGCCAAATGATTTTACTTAAAAATGTCTGTTAGTGGAGAAAGAGGGGAGTGGACAATGTACTATTAAGTGAATAAAGAGGCTGTAACTATGCGAAGCATATAAGACAGCTCTTTATAGCTTAAATAGATTAATAGCTTATATAAATTTAAGCATGGTAGTAACAAATGCAACTGTGGTTTAGTGATATTTAACTGTGAGACGGATAGCCATAGGTAATCAGTAACAATAGACAATTAGAATACTGAGGTAATTAAGAGAATGGCAGGGGATGGTAAATAGTCTTTAACTGTAGACGATCATGGCGGTGGACGGCCACAACAAACCACCCAGTGCAGTCACTGAACTACGGGCAGCCCAGTGTCACGGCTATGACGAGCATTCCCAAACCCCAGGCCTCCGGCCCACGGTGGCCCAACGTGCAACGCTGCGGCTCCCAGCAGCATGGCAGCCGGCGTGCTGAGGATTCCTGGGGAAGGTGTTTGCTGCCCTAGCAATTGATTCTTGGGGGTTTTTAATGCTGACTTGCTTCTGCTGATCCCACCTTGGTGGTTTTCTGAGTTGTCTTTTATCCCCTCAAGAGTCCATAACTTATGGCCTTCTGTTCTTTACTTCCTTGGTTTTCCAGACTGGTGGTTCATTGTTTCTGCTGAGTGATTTCCCCAGTGCAGAGGCAACTGGTCGCTGTGTCCTTGTCCTACTGTTTCTCTGGGAAATGCTTTTTCTGAAACTGACTCTCATATCTTCCCCCTTCAATATTCCAGATAGAATTTCGAATTCTATATTCCAAAGGCAGTATTGCTCTCAAATAGTTCCTTTTCCCCTCATTCTGCAGCTGTCTTAACTATGCTGTTACTGCATTATTTTTCCTATGTGCTATTTATTGTGTTAAATCAGCCATTTGTTAGTTCAGCAGTTCCGCTGCAGTTTATAGATATTCTCAGGCCTTATAGTTATGCTAAATCAGCAGTTTGGTTAGTTCTCGTCTCACCACCAGTAATGCCAAATGTATTTCCTCAGAGTTAGCAAAAATTATACCAAGGCACATCTTGGCTTTAATGGCCCCTTTCTGCTACTATGGCACAATAGTATGTTAAGTCCTATCCCAGCTCATTGGTTCCCTTCGCTTGAAATAGCAAATTATGCTGAAGCCTGTCAGCCTGTCTTGGCTCACTGGTTCCCTCTCCCTGCTATGGAAACAAGACATCTTTGTTGTTCTTAAATTTCCCCTTACATCATCTCCGTCAGGAGAACACTTAAAGAGAACTTACAGGCAAACTCCCCAACTTAATCATTTTAACCTTACTGACCAACAGAAAATTTGCCCAATAGCTTCCATATTGTTCCTCATCCTCTTTGATACAGTTTTGTGTGTGTGTGTTTGTTTGTTTTTGCTCTGTTTTGTTTTCTCCTGGAAATACATTAGTTTTAGATTTTTTTTCTGGCAAATTGCAAAAAATCATGCCTGTAACCATAATTTCTGATTCTGTTGTGCATACATATAGTATCGGATGCTTGTATGATAAAATGGCATATTAGATGTGTAAATAACTATAGTAAAGGAATGTACTTTATGTTTTAGCTGATAAAGTAACTACTGACTAAGATGCACAGGAAAATAATAATTAAAAAAAAAAAAACACTATATACCAGTTCCTCTGTAATTGCTAATTTTAATGTCTTTACACTCTTCTGCAAAGAATGGAGCCATTGTAAGACAGAGGATATATACATAAATGAACTGCAGGTATGGTCTTTTCATTAATGTCAATGAAAAGGTGATCTTGGTATTAAAAAGATTATGATATTGTTATTATATAGGCTAAGATATATTTTTATTATATAAAGATAGAGTCAAGGCAGCCAAAGTAACTGCAGTTTTAAACAGAACCTAATTTTTATTTTCTTTTGAAAGTCCTTGGTATATTTTGTGATCATACAGTAGAACATTTTGTCAGAACAAGACCCGGGGGAAGAATGGTACATTGCTGCTGTTTGTATACTTTCCTATTCTTGTGATGAACCTGTTCTACCAAATTGATAAGTACAAAACTGATTTCTGCGCTTGTAATAGAAATGACAGTAAACTAGTTAATATTTTTTTTCAGCTTGAAGAGATAGCTAACGTGTTTAAAATACACTTTATTATGCGGGAAGCCTAGCCTGGACAATTTATGATTGATAAGACTGAAAAATGTAGGGTACGGTTTATATGAAAAATCTTAAAAAAAAAAAAAAGAATCTAAAAACTGGCATTTTACTGCAATGTAGGAAAGAAAACATTTTGAGCAAACTGTGTGCTTGTGGACCAAATATTAAATTTTGAAGACATTCCAAAACATTGCTTTATAAGTTTTTTTTTTAATAAAAAGCATAAAATAGGCCAGGGCGTTTAAGGAAATGTATTTTCCATGGTGAAAGATACAGGACGGTCTAAATCTCCCTTATATGGGTTAGTGATATTCTGTTTCATTTTAGATACTATTTTAAATATCCAGTAAGTCATTTGCAATAAATGTAATGGGAGTAAAACTATTCTTGACTGGTGACTTGGGAGTATGCCATGGCTTTTGCTAATACAGGCATGATCCTACAGTATATTATAGATGAATCCCTGATTAAGTTCCTTCTACGAAAGACTGTATCATTAAATTGAAAGCACCTAGTACCTCAATGCTTACAAAATCTGTTTTAATTAAAACTCTAGAGGATTTAAATGATCAGTTAATAAATTTTCCAGATGTCATGTGGACTTATGAGTGATATTCTCATTTTGGCAGCGTGTATTGTCACCAGTGGGCTGTTAGCAGCAAGTTACCTGTAGCAGCTAGTGCAGAAGTGGCCGATGTTCTGCAGGGAGAACAACATTTCTGTTTCTTGAAATTATGTCTCTGCAAGAGAGACAAAATGAGATATTAATGTATGGTATTGGATAGAGGGTAGGTGTGCATGGCCTTCCTGAGTGTAAGGATGGGATTGATGGGGACACAGACACAGCAGTCTGAAAGGACATCACATGCTCTTGGGATGACCTACTGCTTCCTTGTGATGGAGTTTTGCATATACAGTACTGCAGTACAGAACTGCAATTTGGCAGATAAAAGCTGAACACTTCCTGCTAATCAGAATTAAAACAGTGCACATATGTATGTATATGTTATATATATATGTATACACACACATATATGTAATGAAAACATACACATCCAGTACTTTTATTCTGTGATTTTTGGTTTCATGAGTAAGGCAGGACTTGAAAATATCTGTGAGTCTTTTTGAAGTGTTTTTAGGAAGTTTCCAACCAATTTATTTCAGATTCTTCAAGAAATTTGAATTTAACATCCCATTAAGACATAATTATTTTGAACAACCAAGGAAGGAAACTCAGTATTAAAAACAGAGCTAACATTTAAAGCAGGTATAAAATTTTTGTTATTTCCGTATAGTTATTTACTACTGTGTACTGGCTGAATTAATGAGTTAATTTGTTACCTGTATATGAGTATTTATTGTTGGTGTCATTATTATGTGACTATAATTTTAATTAATTCCTTGGCAGAGTGTCAGTGATTTCTGTGTAGAACACTAAATGTCAAATTGACTTTCTTTGTTGCCTCGTTCGTAAGTGTTAAAGTATCTGTATACAGGAAAAAGGTATTAGTAACAAGTAGGAAGGAAAGTTCACCGGAGTGCAAAAAACTACCTAGTTAAGATTTGTACTGTTTTGGAATCTTTCCTTATAAGTTAGATTGCATGGACATGACAAATACAAACAAAAAATCTATGTAGGAATGTATCGTTGTATGTGTATTTAATGGTGTAATTTTCAAAGAGTACGTTATACAGTGTTGCTTTCTGAGGTCATTGAAGGAATTAGTCCAAACCTCTAGGATAAAGCTATGTCCAATTTTTACATGGAAGTATTTGGTAGTGAGTTATAATAGGAGATTTCTAATTTCTATTCAGAGTAGTCATCTCTCTTTGATTCATTATTCTAACTCGTTAGAATTTTTATTATCCAATTAAAATACTGTATTCTTACCATCAGTTGAAATTTAAAATAATAGATATAAAACATAGGTTGCTTAAGGCCATTTAATTAACAGTAAAAGTTGTAAACATACATACTTAAAAGTCTAACCATCATTTTGGGTTGATGAGGTAGCCTGAATATAATTTTTATATATATATATTCCATGTTTTAAACCTTAGCATAGTTAAAATAGGTTAAATCTTTTAATCTTTATACCTAACTGTCATCTTATACTTACATTGACAAGCAATCCAGGAGCTGCCAATGGCTTTGTATAATGATGATTGCAAACAAAAATATTATTTCTGACAACAGAAAAATGCCACCATATGGAATTTTTGAGTGGTCCAGATAAGTATCTTCTGTATTAATGAAGTTCATTTGCATGGTAAACATTCTTATTTTTGTGTTTTCCTTTGGCAGTGTCTTGTCTCAGCCTTTCATTGCAGAATAAACAGGCAACTGAACAAGGGATTTTTTTTCCTGTAGAAACTGTTCTGGTATTTTGTGGGTTTGTTCTGTTTGTTTTGTTTGTTTGTTTGTTTAATCTAAGAGCATTACAGATCAAAGTGCTAATGTTTTATGAATTTCCCCATACGGATGTTCTTACTGTATAACAACGCATGGTTTAAAAGAGGCCAACACAGGTCTGTTACAGTGTTAAAGGGGAAAAAAAGAGAAATTTCTTTAAGTTCTCACAGTTCTCTTTTCATGCAGTGGTAAAGACACATATGAAGAGAATTCAGGCCACAAACTTGCCATACAGTTCCTGGAAGAGCTGATGCCTTCACATTGATTTCAGTGTAAGTGCTTACTTCATTTTTTTTAAAATTTCTGCAAATTCTGAGCCACAGCTCTTTCAAGACTTGCTTATTAAGTGGCAAATTTAATCTAAATGTATATACATGTATACATATATATACATGTATATACAATCAGAGAAGTTCCAGTAATGGCGGAAAAACAGGTCTGACCCCGTATGACACTATCCGTATCCCAGTTACTTATGTTAAATTCACAAGTGTTAAGATGAACCATTTTGGTCATTTAGCCTGGCCCTCTGCATAGCACAGGCCTTTGTGCTTCCATAAATTAAGGGTGGTCTGACCTGGTCACAATATCATGGTAGTACTTATTTCCCCTGCAGAGCTCGGGGACCATTGTTCTAGGTGCAGGACCAGCGTATAAAAGATCTGGAGACCAGGAGAAAAGAGCTGTTATTCATATTCACATTTTATATGTGGAAAACTGAATCATAGAAAATGTTTTGAAAAGCCCATAGAAGTCAAAGAAGGGCTACCAGTGACTTCAATGTATCTATGATATTACATCAGCAAATCACTTAGAGACATTCTTAAATGATTGTCTGACTCCAAGGCCTGTTCCTCACAGCGTTTGCAGAACAGGCTGAGGGCAGTATTTCTAGTGCCAATATTGAACTGTGATTACCCACATATCCTGTAGTTTTGCCAAACAATAAATCAATTTATGGAGGCCTATTTGGTCTTTCATCAGTTAGATGATCCCTTATGTATGGAAACAGGCACCTTGCATTTCAGTTGAAGTCCAAGGATCTGATTTGTAGCCCATGAAGATTAATTCAGTTCTTCAGTAGACTTTGAACAGTGACCCAAGGGAATTTCCATCATTGATACAAGAATTCCAAAATTGATCTAATGTTTAAGAAATCATTTCTTCCTTGCTACCACAGAAAATACTGGTTTTGTAATTTTCTGTCAGCCTCAGAAATGCCTTACTCGCCCTTTCTGAGTAATACACAGTAAAGTAGGTCATAATCTGGGGCATCTGAAATATCAGTCGTAGTGACTCATGCACGCAGCAGCCAAGGGCAAGTTTCCCCCCACCAGTGCACTCTGCAGATCTCCATTGCAGAGTTTAAATTCAAACTCTTCTGAATCTGATGTCAGTAGTACAGCTTGCACAGGGAAGGAAATGGAGAATCGACTGGGGAGTGGGAAAGAAACAATAATAAAAATGAGAGAGTTGCAAGTTACTGAAGAGAGGTTAGCCTTTTCCAGCATAGTAGAGCACCAGATCCATATTCTGTTAGGGTGGCATTTATTAGCATCACTCAAGGGCTCAGCATTATTAATTATGTGAGGACAAAGAAGTCATGCAATGCATAATCACAAAAAAAAAAGATCTTTCTGATTCCAGCCTGTTTTATCACCTGATATTTTCATTTGGCTAAATGAGATTTTTCTGGAGTAGAAAAATAAGTTTCTAAGGCACCAGTCAAATTTGTGGTTCTGGCTAGAGCTACCCGTGCAGATGCTGTAAGAGGAAAGAGGAAGCAAAAGAAAGCAAGGTCAGAATCCATTGGCATTC
>VXAL01018921.1:31820-45549 GCA_013399475.1 Chauna torquata
AATTTTCTGGTTGACAATTCCAGCTAGAATGACTGAAGGCCTAGGTTGAGTGCAGGCTGACTGCAGGTTGGGTCTTGCAGAAGTTAATGTTCTCAGTAGTAGCAATGTGAATTACAGAACTCTCTTCTAGTTTAATTATGCTGACTTTTGAAAAGTATTTCTTTCTCTTGACCATGTCATTCTGTCTTTCAATTACTCATCTAGCCCTGTATATATATCCTTTCTCTCCTACCTGCAATCTATTTAGCTCTAGCCTTTGGTTTGAGATATTTCTTGCCTTGTATGTTAAATAATTGCCCCATCAATTCTTCCTTTTTCCTTTTTACACTTAGAACCACTGATATGTGGAATAACCTCTCTCTCTCTCTCTCTCTCTCTCTCTCTCTCTCTTCAACTCTTGTCTTCCTTTCTGACTTCTAGACTGTGTGCTGTCTGAACATAGCAATATTTGTGTGTTGTACAATGCCAAGAATACCAATGTTTAATAAGTAGCAGTACAGGAAATGCACAGTCACTAAGAGAATTCAGCAGCTCAGGCAAAAATTGGGATGCTGCTTCTTCTGGAACAGCCACTAGCTGCACTAACTGTGAAGTCTAATATCTAAATAGTTGTCATTTTTGGTGTGTGTTGAGGAAACTGAGCAATGACACACTTGCAGATGTTTACTATCCATTATGCTGGTAACTCCTAGTATATATATCCTTGTGGCGCAATGTAAATTCCTTTCAAGATGCCATTTAAGAGGGATTTAATCTGTACAGAGTACTAACAAACTGAAGCACAGTGGATTTATTCATTTAAGAGAATTATTCATTTAATTTTTACCATTTAGTATTTATATTCATTTACCATTCATTTATTCCCTTCATTTTTATTCATTTATTCATTTATCAAATATTCATTTTAATGGCTTTCATTATCACTACAGTAACTGTAGGGACAGATTTGCCATAATTCTATTCCTTAAATAGGTTTATTCTTGGAAAATCTACAGAGCAGGGAAAGGCCACTTGTTCTCTCAGGTCTATTCCCTTTTCCTTTTCTCAGAACTGTTTGTTTTTTTGTTTGTTTGTTTGTTTTTTTAACTTCCCTTGTCTTTTTAAAGCCCTTGCTAGGTTTCTTTTGAATTCCTTTATTTGTTTTATGGCAACAGCCCAATTCAGTGATATTGGATCAAATACTTGACTGATGTAAATTACTGGAATCAGAACATATTATTCAGTGCTTTGGGAACAGATTCGGTCTGCTTATTTCTCCATGTATATTTCTTTTCTTTTCCCTATGTGATAGCTTTTCCTCTAAAATTTGCCTCTTATTCCCTTGTAATGCCAGTTCTGTTTTCCCATAGATTAGTTGCCTACAAACCAGAGGTCAAAGAACTTTTTAGCAACAAATGACAACATTCTGTTGAATGACAACAGAAGAAAGTCTAGACTTCTGGAGAGATTAGGTTCTATGTATTAATTTCAGTTTGAGCATAGGGAATTCAGGTCTTATTTAAATAAACAAAATCCCTTCTTTTTCCTATGTGAAAACACTGGATGAGTAATATCTGTTAACTTCAATGGGCATCAGATCGTGATTTTGATGAAGAGAACAAGCACTGGATTGTCTGATGTCTGAGTTAAATTACAGCTCTTCGGTTTTAGCTATATAGGCTGGTAAGTACTTATGTAGTTCATTCTCTGAAGTGTATTACCAGTCATCTTAAAGGATCTCTCTTTATGGGTACTGAAATTTTATCCTTGACAGCAGGATATTCATGGATGAATACATGCCTGTTTTTAGTGAAGGAGTAAGCTATTTGTTTTTTTGCCCTTCTATCTTCAATGAACCCTCCATTTCCTATGAAACTTCACCATGACTATTTCAACGCTTCTCTGCATTACAACTTTTATAAACAACAGTGGCAGTTTCTAGTCTCCCACTTCTTAAATTTTTCTTCTTTAAAAAACCTGGGTATTTGTAACCTAAATTCTGCAATCTTGAGGCTACTCTAAATTCAAGCCACCCTCTTCCCATAGTCCTTCACAGCATATCTGCACTCTGAGTTGTATCTGAAACTTTGATGCTATTTCAACAACAGAAACCCAGTTGAAATGGTGTACCACATCATGATTGGCTGGATAGTACCTATATTCAATACTTATAAATTTATCTTTTATTTATAGAGTCAAGAAAGAATAATTTCCCTGTCTTTGTAGAAAGCATCGTGAACTGGGCATTCCCTGATATTGTATATTCAATAAACCTAACTGCTTCACATATTTATATTCTGAAGGTTATCTTTGTTGCCAGAAGAGCTAGAAGTAATTTCCTTTACAGTGAGATCTTAAGTTTGTAGAATGTTGTGAAGAGGTTTTCTACAGGGTCACACCCCGTCCTAAGGCTGCAACTCTAATTTTAAGAACCACTGCTCTGGAGGCTTTTTATCAGCTCCAAAAATGTCTTATCTCCAGTTGCTTTCAGCTGCATAATAAGAGGTCATTTGAAATAGGTAATGTCTTCTTAAGGGGCTATAATCTAAAGCCCATAGTTGTCAATGGAAAACATCCACTGATTTCAGGGACAGTGGGTAAAGGTGTTTATTCCCTAACATTCAGTGTTTGCTTAGTAAATTTAGTAATAGTAAGATACGAGGAAATTGGACTGCCTATTGAAGCCAGACAGAAATACTCTGGTGCCGTTCATTTTGCAGATAAAGCCCTGAAAATCCTGTGATTCTAAATATTTTGCAGTAGCATGCCTCTAATTGACCTCTGCCTGAGAAAGAAATCCTCTTTCCAGCTCACCTGTCTGGCTCCTCCTTGCCTCTCACCATCCCTGCAGCCATGGAGAGGAAAGCCTAGTGTTTCTGGGGCTGCAGCTCAAGCTCTGCACTTAAAGCCTGGAGGGCTCTGTGGGTCCCTCTTGCTGAGTCTGGCTACTCTGGGGGCTAACCTGGAAGGCTGGGTTTGGACGCAGTGTTTAAAACATATCATTAAGAAAAATGTATATTGTTTTATGCTGAAACTAATTGTCTTCAAAATAGTGGAACTTCCTGAAAAACAGAATTTTTTTTTTTGAATCAGCCAGCTCACTTTGCCAAAGAAACTGAAGAAAATATAAATTCAATTAAGAGAGGAAATAGTTTATACTTCCTTTCATCTCGTCTTGTCATGTGGCATTTGAATGAGTTTTAAGTCTGAGGGAGCCCCCCACCCTCCAAGCAGAGACTTAAGTCAGTGTGAAGAGGTCTGATGTGTGCTCTAACCCTCTGGTGTATATATGTTTTTTCATAAAATCTGAACATTAACCTGATGGCCTTTAGGCATAATACTTTCTGAAAAATTTAAGTGTGCTGTTTATTGCTTGCTTTCCGACTCCAGTTTCTCTTGCAAACACTACAGGGACCTCATTTAATTCTGGGGCTGTATTATCCTCCTTCTTTATTAAGTTTCTTCAAATATACTGCCATGGTCTAATGTCGTCTCTTGTCAGCTTCATTCCACTTTATACACCTGAAGCAGACTTTATTGTTTTCATTTCCTTGCTCTGGAAACTTTATTCACAGCTGGTTTTGACTTCTCAGGATTTTTTAGCTCATCCTTCAATTGTATAGTTTTTGTATTCCTTTTATAATATTCTGTGCTTTTTTGCCATTACATACATTTTTAATATTTTATTTTATTTAAATCTAAATAGGGCAAGAAATATAGATGGTCTTGGTAATCTTTTCTGTTGTCCTAGAAAAGAGAGAGTACTTGCAACAACATGAGATGTCCCAAAACCTCAGGAAGCATTAGCTTTTTTTTTAGGATGCTAGTAAAACTGTGGCTATAAAGGGTGGCCCAATCCACTGGTGTATCCTAAATGCTGGAGCCACAGCCAGAGTACCTCTCAAATTTGTATTGAGGTACAAATTGTACCTCTCAAATCAGTCTTTGTATCGATTCCCCCAACTCTTACTTCCATTGTAGCCTCTTCTGACCTTGATGGCAAACATTAGTATTGCAGGAGAGGTGCTTTTGAGAGGAACCTCTGCCTATCATATCCAGTCTTGCCTCAAGTGTTGTCCTGTCTACAGAGACAAGTTTCATCTTTTAACTTTGGTTTTGCACTGGTTTCATGAGAGCTTGTTTTACAGACAGCTGACCATTACTTGCTCACATTAGTACCAACCTATTATTATTAGAGAGAGGCTTGTTGAGTCCTTTATCTTGATCAATCTTGGGAATAAATGAACATATGAACATCTTTAAGTAAAAGTCAGGACACTGAAAAAAATGTTAAGTGGTTCATGGAAAAAATGGAACTGATGCATACAAAAAAAATATTCCAAGAAAACATTATATTAAAGGGGTATTACAGAATTACTTCATGCAGTGCCAGCTCAAGACAGCATTGTAAGGAACCAAATAGATGTGTCTACATATCCACTGACAAGTGCTTATGATGCTCACTCAGCATGACCTGTTCAACAAAGTCAAGTATGCAAGACTAATACCAAATCAATTACAGTCACTAATGTGTGATACAACTAGAGAGCAGAAATATTGAGTTGTATATAATGTTCACCACAAGTGATGATATTCATAATTCCAGCTTCTGAAATTTAATAATTTAGTAAGGTTCAAGGGAGAACATATCTTAGGTTTTTCCATTGGTGTTCCTCCAATGCTGAAATGGAAGTTAGATTATTAATGTTTTACGGTAACTTTTGAATATCCAGTGTCTTATTCATCTGGCAGATCTTCATTCTGATCTCTCTAGAACTGTCACCCTTGATTTCAAAATGTTTCATGCATAAATTGGAATTAATTATGGGATGTAGAACTCAGCTTTTCAAATGATTCACAGGAGTTTATTAGGAAAAATGTATTTACATATGCAGAAATCATCATAGGGTACGATAAATAGTATTTCAGATCTTGTGGTGGTGTCTCTAAGGTTATTTTCTCAGTCAGTGAAATATTAACAATAACAATTACAAGTAATTTCAAACTATACCTTTTTAATTGCGATGCATTGCTCTAGCATCCTTCCAATACAAGGGCTGGGTGTAAGAAACCTAGGGGGTGAAACAAGGAGAAGAGGAAAGGCAAGAGACAGCTGGGCAGGAGGTGTCCTCTGCAGAAAAGTGCCAGAGCAAATGGAAGCATGAGTGAAAGGCAGGCAGAGCAGCATCACCTGGGCTGCAAAATGAGTGTTGTTACTCCTGTGTCTTTCTCCCCATATACACTTGCCCACTGGCAAAGCTTCATTCCCTTCTAACGCTGATTGCTTTAGGGAATAGCCGTTGTAACAAAGAGTGTTGTAAATTCAAATGGCAGAGGTCTGTCCTTTGCAGCTTTCCACTCCCAGTTCTGCTCATGTGGTAACAGATTTCAAAATAATTTAAATGTGTAATCATGAACAGAAAGCTATCCTACGAAAACCCTGACACTATGTGTATAAAAGCATTAGACAATAACCTGTTACAGCATCAACTGTTGTCTTTATAGAAACATAATATGCATGTTTATAAATGAAAAAATGACTTTGTACATGACATAGGTGGCACAGGTGTGGATTTGGCAGTGTATTTATTCTTACCTATGGAAATTCTCTACAGAAGGTAGCACTGTCATCACATTTTCACAGTCTGAAAAAGAGGTTATCAGATGAAGCGCCCTGCTGCAAGATGATCTCAGATCAGTTAATGGGTGATCTCAGCTGTCCTGTGCTGTACTATACCACAGTAACCTCAGTTACTTGATGCGGTCTCAGTAGCAACGCTACATTTCTCACCTCTGTATCTAAGCTTTTTAAAAAAAATAGATCCAAGCAAAATGCTTCCAAAGCCTGTATTTTGCAGGATACCCTTGAAGAGATAGACACACATTCTTCTTTTGAAAAGGTTGTTTTTCTCTCAGTTGTGTTCTCTGAGAATTTGTTACTTATTTTTGCTGTTTCTGCTGGTTAGTTCTTACTGACCGCATAACTTACCACGTTCTGGCTGTGTGAATGCAAGTTCACGTAAAGAGATGTCTGGGCGTGAAGCCTTCTGCAAAACACAGCAATACTTTTCATCTGCACTAGGTATTTAGAGTTGCATGTTTTCATGTCACAGTAGGTAGCACTGATCATATATTGATAAGTCTGTGTGGAAGCCCAGCAATACTATATATATGACTTGGCATGCGTTCACAGGAATCAGACTGGAAATTTGCTTTCTTCAGAGTCAGTTGCTTGTTTGTTTACAGACTGTAAGCACAAAGGATGAGCACTGGAGATGGCTTCAGGCAAGGGCAGATCTAAAGCAGAGGATGAATCTGTGGCCATCTGGTTTGTCAGCTCGAGTGGAAAATCAGGGACTTTAAGTGCTGGGCCAAATCAGTGACACCTACTAGAAACTGATGATGGTAAGGAAGATTTCACTGAATCTGTAACTGTTGTTGGATTCCTGCAGTATTTGGTCAAAGAGAATGAAAAGAGCTATTATCCCGTCTCTTTAGGCACCAAATAAAATATTTAAGTCTTTCTCATGGCTCTAGAGGACAGAAAGCAGAATTAGCATTTGTTTTTAACAAGTTATCTTATAAAGCTGGTAGGTCCCATGCTAGTGTGCTGATGCAGTAAGAGCACAGTGATGTAGCTGTGCATAAAATGAGAACTGATGTACTACAGTTAACAATATAATCTGAATGCTGCACCCTGACAGCTGTCTGTATAATTTAAACGCTGGAGGTTTTCATCTGAGCAGTTATTCTATAAAAATGGGTTCAGTAAAGATGTTTTCTTGAGTTTCCTCTTGTGTTAGAATTCTTTATGTTTTGGAACAGGAACAATCATGTTTGCAGCCTGTTGTAGAAATAGCATTTTAAAAAGACGTATATTAGGATTTACCTCCAAGAAAACCTGAATAAAGGAATGTAGCTAGTCTCTAAATAAGATTCCTTTCCATTGGCAACTCAAATGTGCTCTTACAAGAGATAATGCCTTCAGTTATTTGTAGTCTCAAAGGGTTTCCAATAGAGAAGCAAATGGAGTTAGATGAAAAGAGTATATCAAAAAGTAAAAACAATAAAGGGGAAAAAGGTACCTGTAAAACCCTAAACTTTGCAAGGAGATGAGCAGTTGACAAAAGAAGTGTCTCTAGCTATATTAAATTAAGATGAAGGCAATAGGCATGGTGCAACCTATTGTTAATTAAGTGGCCACAATTATAGAAAGACAATTATTAAAACAAAGTATTTTGTTCCTGAAATTATCTACAAACCCTGCAATAAAATGTGAGTGGCTGAACCCCTGGAACAGTTTGTGTGCTATTGTTAATATCCCATGTGAACGTTGGGCAGATACTGAGGTGTCACTACCACCTCCTGCTAGGATAAGGGGTGTGTAACTGGTGCTGGGACAACTGAGCAGTCATTTACAGGTCCGTGCTAGGGATGATTTACTCAGCAGCTTTCCAATAAAATCAATGAGCATTTCTAGAAAGTCATTGAGAGTTCTCTGCATGAACAGCTTGATAGGGTTTGATTTTCTTTATCTGTAATTGCTCCATAGTGTTTAAAAAGGATAAACATTTAGAACAGGCTGAATATACCTACAGGGCTGCACAGGTTGCCCTCTCCGCTCCCCAGTTATACGCAGTTAAGAGCTTTAGAATATCCAGTCGTATGGCTTAGATCATCTTTGGGTTACCTGCTGTAATCTGACGCATCCATGAGACTCACCTCAGATACACCACTAATACTCAAGTATCGGAATCTCTGGGCTTTGATGCTCCACTTTTATCAAGGCAGTCTCTCAGCATGGGACTTCCAGACTTGTGCCTTTAGATCTAAGCATTAAAGCCTTGGCCATAACTATGGTTTTCAAGGTTTCTAAGTGCAGTTGAGACTCAGGCCCTGAATCATCTGAACTGAAACAAGCTCTCACACTATAACTGTTTGATATAGTTTCTTCTGCAGCTTCCACTGAGTGAGGAACGTGGGAAAATATTTGCTGATTGTCTGAGGCTTCTAGGCTCCAGNNNNAGTTCACCACCTTATTGCTAATCTTAAAATAGACATTTGTTGTTTGCATGTAAGATTATTTTACTGTTTGCGAGAAGTTTCAGTTTCTTTCTCAGTTTTGCTGTATTTCTTTAGGATTTTCTTATATAAATAACTTAGCATATGTGCACCATAACATAAGCTTTGTAATGTAGGTTTATTTATAAGCTCTAAGCAGTTATAAAACATTTTTTTTAATATAACTTAAGTGTGAATATCTGTCATTGAACTAAACTGTAAGGCTGAAAGGCTAAAGGTCCTAGACCTTCTTTACAAATCCCTGACATGAAGTTTTGCACCATGGTGTGGATAACCTGAATCTGTCAGCTCTATTGCAGTGAACATGTCAGCGCATGTTTAGCTTATTCCCTGGCGTGACGCAGTGTGGAAGTACTGGGCTCTCCAACAGGCTGTCAGTAATTCAATTAAAAATATGTGTGAATCTCAGAGAGAAATTTTGAGTTTAATGAATGGCATTTCCTGACAAAACTGTTTTGAAGATGTTTTCTAATCTGGTTCTGCTTCTCATGAAACTAAACTTTCTTGTGACCAACTGCTGGATAATAAATTGATATAAATTGTAATTTACATTAGAGCAGACTGTGGCATTACAGTATCTTCGCTTCTAGCGAAGAGAAGAGTTGTGTCCGGAGCAGGGAAGAGCATCATGTTGTAGGTAGGAAGGCCGGTTCTGTCATTGTTATGCCATTGATGTTGATCCACAGTTTTGCTGAACTCCAAAAATTCTGGCTATGGAAGAAAGCAAAATTTCACAGTACCTCCCCAAGTACTGCATTTCTTATTTTCAGTTTTGTAAGATACGGTTGTCTTGGATTATTGAGTTCCTATACACTAGGTGTCAATACAGGTTCTTCTGATTATTAGAATCATAGTTCACTTTTGTAGTTTCGTGATTTATAGAATCATAGTTTCATTTTGTCAATGTAACTAAGGAATAACTTGTCTGAAGTCAAAGGAATTACACTTCTGGTTTTATCAATGCAAGTATAAAGGAGAATCAAAACCCATATTTGTTTTATGCCTGGCTTAGCTTTCAGCAGATTTCCAGGTGCTGTAAATACTATAAAAAGAAAATCCATGCTCCAACATACAAAACAGCATCAAAATATGGATTTCTTTCTTAGTTTCTTTGTAGCTTAGTGTATATATGAAATCAGTACAGGGCTCCAGAAGGATATGAAAGGAGAAAGCTCTACGCAGGGAGTGCGTAAACAGTGCCAAGCAATTGGTATTGTACCATGCTATTTGCTGTGCACTATTTTCACAGACAAACAATTTCTGCAGCCAAAAATGCATGAAAGTTCAGGAATTTCAAGAGCCCCTGTGGTGCTGTGAGTTGTTTTTTCCTATTCTGCTGTTCAGAGGTGCTCTCAGTTTCTTCTAACTAGTGTGGGCATAAATCCCTTTTTTCCTAAAGGGTATTCCCATTCTGAGATGAATTTCTCTGAATTTCAACAGGATCATATTAAAGAAGCTGTTACCTGCTCCCGATCTCAGTTTCCTGAAGGTATATCTCCTTTAACTTCCAGGTTTGAGGGCATGAGGGAGCCTTGTGTTTTCAGTTAGTAGTTTAAAATATTCCTTAATTTCCAGTACGCTTCTTCAAATCAGGATCAAGGATAATAAGTTGGCAAGAAATATTTCCTTTTGTATACTGTAGCTGACGATTAAGGAAAGCCGCTCTCTGAAATCATTTCTTGTCTGTATCAATGGTTGTTTCCTGTCTTCTCCCCATCAAGTACTTGTTTCTTTTCTCCTTTAGGCAGATAAAGAGAGGTTACCATGCCTATAGGAGAGCAACCTTCCTCCAGGATAGGCCGATTGCACTGCAGGACAAATACCTAAGTGTTCCCTCTGAAATCCTAAATGGCCTTTTCTGTAGAATATTTAACAAGATATATTTAACAAGTCATACTGATCAATAAGCCTGTACCCCACAAACATTATTTTTAAGTGCTTAGGAAGTATTTAAAATATATTTTTAAAAGCCAACTCAGAGTACAATACCTGCTCCTATCCCCACATCCCAAAGCCCATCAGAAGAATGTGAAGATCCAGGATGAGTACAATGCAATTTAGAAGACTCCACCCTTCTTTTGAACAGACTTTTTTGTGTTTAAGTGTTCCTTTACACACCCACCCCCAGTACTCTTCTGACATTATTCGGACTGTTTTTAGATTGGGAAACTGAATCCAGGAGGTGAAGTCCTCAAAGCAACTGATGAAATAGGAGCCAAGATGGAATCCCCCACCATGTTCAGTACAGTTCAAAATGCACTATTTCACAGGAGTCTGAATTTAGTTCAGGAACCCAGCCTTAAATATGATACACGTGAGTTGACCCTTTTGTCCAGCTGTAACATTAATAACACTAAAGATTTGCATAGATCCAAGACTTTCTACGCAAATTTAATTACAGGATTAAGTTTTTAGTTTCTTTCTTCACTAAAAGGTTACTAATGTTGTTTATTGTGAGTTTTGGGCTGCTAGTCCTAGCAGATGTTGGCTTGTGACTGGAACAATTTAATAGCTGAATTTCTCTCTTTAGTTGTTATATTTACCTAAAGGCAAAGATTTCATAGCGGTATATACCCATGTTAACCTAGCTTCTCGTGTACAGTGTATTACATAAATAACACAAGATTTACAGCCTCCCAAATCCTTTATCAGCTGGTAGCACAATTCTTTGAAAATCCTTTCCTAGCTTATGGTAATATGTTACTTTTTATGATGAATTCACTCAGGGCTTTGCTAACAGCTTTGAGGTGAAAGACAAGCTATGAATGTAGAAAGAGTGGAGATTGTTGGTAGGCATGGATTAGATGGGTCTTCCATAAAATTCAGTGTAGAAGAGGCTCAATGGAAGGCTGGGAGGTATAGTCATTGTGTGCAGGGTAGGGTGTATGACAGCACTTCTTTTAGTGATGATATTTATCCCAGCCCTGCTACAGTGCAGCACAGGACAGTTCAGACACTGTATTGTAAATAAGCTGTAGTCAGCAGAGTTGAGTCAGTGTACCTCATCTGAAGATTTTTGTCTACATTAAAAATAAAGTCTGCTTTTAAGGTCTGCAGCATGGGTCTTGCAAAATCTCCTATTTGATATTAGCAAGTTACTAATGAGGAAATGTCATATTCACTTAGGAAAACTCTATTCCTAAAAGAAGTCCAAAATGTTTGTAAAGAAACCATGCTAGCAAAAGTGTGTTTTTGTGTTCTAAACAAGACTTAGCTCAATGTTCACCTGTGCGCGCACGCACACACTGAAAAGTTAGTAAGAAGTAAAGAATGATCAAGATTATCTGCTTTTCTCCAGTAGTAACTGGCACTCTATTGCATTTTCATCTTGTTTTTGGCAAGACAGTTACTAATATCTGTGCAAGTACTCAGCACAGTACCAGGATTGAGGACCAGTATACAGAAATAAAAGAAACCCTGTATGTTGGTGTATGTTTAGGTGGGCTCCAAAATCCTTCTCTCCTTATCCTCCTAATACAGTGGCACAGCTGTGTAGATGGGTCTCAGTACTTCAGCAAAATCCCATACTGCTGAAGAATTTGGTGTGAGGAGTCAAACTTACAAGCGTATGCAGAGTGCCTGCTGTTAATGCAGGAAGTACTATCCAGATTTAAACCTTCATTTTTCTCTCTAGTATTTCACCCTTAAAGAGTTTTGTTGAGCCAGAAGAGAGATTAACATTCCTCCATGAGTACTCTTTGTCACCCTTCCTAATTTTTATACAGTAATGTCCTTCAGGTGTGATTAAGTGGGACTGTTAACTGCCTGGGAGGCGAACAGCACCTGTTGACCAGCTCATAAGCTTAGCTGACAGTAAGCTCTGCATTAACTTACTGTGAGGTAAGCTTTCTCACATGCCAGGCTGGGGAGAATGTGTTGTTTCCTTAGTATACACTGAAAGATACGCCTGAAATTAGTGTAAATATTATCCCTCCCACGGTTTATACAAGCACAGAAATGAAAACAGTATTATGTAGTTCATTAATACCTCTTGCTCTTTACAATGCACAGTGATAACCAACCATTCCAGCAGCATGGAGGGAGTGACTTTTGGGAAATAATTTCCAGGACTATGTGGATAAGGATTGGGGGGATAAGAATGTTTTTATAATGTTTCACAAACGTTTTCATAAATATAGATTGCACTGTAAATGATCTGTAAATAACCTTGTGTGGCTGATTTGGTTGTGAAACTTAGGAAGGAGTTTTGGGCATAGGACAGGGGGAACTATTATTTTTTGAGATATGTCCTAAAAGGATTTTAAAATCTTACCTGATCTGAGAACACTTTTCTTTCTTTAATTGGTCACCGCTGACATAGCTGGTCAATAAAAGCAGAGTTGCAGAAATAATGACAATTTGCACCAATAGCTCTGCATATCTAAGTACATACCAAAAATAGAGTTTATGTTACTGCTTACCCATGAAATGATTCCCTTTCTCAGATAAGCATGGCTAATCAAATGACTTGCTAGATCACATGGTGAATCTGAAGCAGCACTGTGGAAACAAGTTTAAGGGCATGAAACTACGAGTACTTACTATGAGTAACTTTACTCTTGGGAGTATTTCAGTTGACTCCAGGAGGGATTATGTAGGGTAATAAGCTCTAAACCTCATGGAAAGTGTTTGCAGGACTGATCCCCAAGCATATTCAATTGCATTCTTCACATAAAATCACATAAATCTGTAGTCAGGGGCTTTTAATAAACATATTCTATGCCATAAATTACTTTCTGAGGAGGATTTTTAGAGGCATAATTTTACAGCATTGACCTCCAATAGACTCATAACATTCTATCATGTTAAATGTATGTTTAATAGCTTTGAACCTTTTATTTTAGAGGTCCAATGGGCCTGAAGGACTTAGGACTGCAACAACCTATTGTGTCAGTGGATATTTAGAGAGTTTTAAAAAACGCAAATTATTGACTTTATTATTGATGCAGAGGAGCCATTATAACCTATCAGGCAATTAAATGCCCTTTTATAAAGAATCCATTGCATGGAGACTGAATTTATGGAAATGATGAAACTTAATGGCTCCATAGAAATGATTACAACAGGTCTTGAAATGCTTTGGGGGATATTAATAATTTTCACATTCATACTTGTAGTAATGAGAAATTCAGGAATTTTGTAGTAAATTGCATATATGAAGATGTAGATATAGAGGTTGCTGTACTAATTTAAACAAATATTAATGGGAAATGGTCTTGCATCATTTCCTCCTTTCTGTAAAAGCATGAAGTTAAACCAGCCCAGTGAAAACAGATGGCCGTGGTTTGAGAGGTTTTTGTAAATCCAGAATGTACCAGGTTAAAATTTACAATTTTTATTTTCAGTTCTATGCCTGATTTATGAACAGTTAGCTACAGTTCATCCCTTTCTAGTATAGCCATAATTTTGCACAGGTTATTCTAAGACTTATTTTATAGCTAATGAAGGATTTTGGTTGTATCCACATACAACATGGCATTGAACCTGGAAATTGCTCTTCTGTCTTCATTCAAGTCCCTTGTAAATCCAGCCTCCCACTCTAGTCTCTTTAGTTTGCAGTTTTTTCCTCTTCTAAGTACACATGCTACTGCCCAGATGGGTCCCTACACATGTGCTACTAGCCAGATGTGTTGATTTTTTTTAAATATCCAGGAATTTAAAGTTAATT
>VXAL01018921.1:45595-66682 GCA_013399475.1 Chauna torquata
TAAAGGAGTAGAAAATATGAGATGTCCCTAACAAGAAATGCCCCAGAAGAATGCTAAATTTTTGCAACAGTTTTTTTCCTACTTAGGATCACAAATCACATTTGTGGAAATGAAGGTGCACCCTTGTCAAAAATATCCACATCATTAAAATCCCCTGGTCAGCACTCTCAAATACTGAACCCACCTGAAGAGCTGTCCCTTAGCCATCTGTCAAAGTGTGTCCCTACAGCTGGTGTTTAAGGATCTAGATCAATTAGGATTTTACACTGCATGTGGCAAAGGGCTGGCATGAAGCAGGTGTGTGTATTTGCGTTTTGGGACTTTCTGAAGCTGCAGCATGTCTGTTATATATCTCTCCATGCTCTCTCTTTTCTTTGTGGGTTGACTGTAACAAAAGATCTGCATCAAAGCTTGTAGAAGAGGTACAATATTGCTGGACATTCATACTCATGTTTTCCCTGGTCCATTTAATCAACAGCAACAGAAACTATACAATCAGGGAGTCTGTATTTCTGTTTCATAGAGTCCACAGTACAATATTATTACTGTATTTTGAGACAATTATTTTCTTTTTTCTTATGGTTTTACCAGAAATTTCACTGTAGCTCCATTCAATCTTTGTTCTCTTCTCTCTCTTTGTTTGGCAAAAGAAGGAAAAATGGAGGAAGGTCACATTAGTACAGCCTGTGCTGTGTGGTCTATGGGGAGAGAAAATATTCATATTGACTACTTATAATTAAAATGAAAAGAAAAACATTTGCTTATTTTCATATATTTATCATCTCAAACACTGGCTTTTCCCTTTGTCTGAGATTGCACTTTTGGGCACAGCCATCACACGAAAGTACAGGAATGCCATTGTCCTGCCAATAGCATTAGTTTGCCCCTACTTTGGGCAAAGTTTTGTTTAATATCCTCACATAGATAAAACCAGTGTTACCCTGACTTTTAAGACTTATAGAATGTGCCCAACTCTGTTACGGCTGATGTATACGCTGAAACTTAGGTGCCTGTGTACATCTTGGTAGAATCAGTAGTAGCATTCGTTTTTAAAAAAAAAAAAGAAAAATCACTAAGTCGTGCTTCATAAACTGCAAATTTGAGAGTGCTTGAGATCACAATTTTAGGAATCTTTTTTAGTTTTTATTCAAATCAATGAGAATTATTCTTAACTTTAAGAATCTTTTATACTTAAATGCTGTTCTGAATAATGTCATTTGTAGAATAATAATTAAAACAACTTAAAAGCTTTCCTATTTTCTTCTCCCTTTCTGTAGGGCTATATGTAGGATAGTAATAATGCTATAATATAGATAATTTCTTTGTTACTGTGAAGAAGCTTTATATACCAGTACAAAAAAAGTTTAAGGCCCTTGAAGTATGTATTTTCAACTCTTTCATTTTAATGTTTGTTTTAATCAAAGATGTGCCATAACTAAAATTTTTGTTTTTTAAAAAAGATTTTAAAATTTTTATTTTGTAAAAAGAGACTGTAGAGAAGTCCCTGAAGTGCTTCACTTTGAGGGGCTTTGTTAGTTAAAGTAGAGGGCTCTATAAGCCACAAACATTATAATTTCAACAAGAGAAAAATCAGGTAATCAGTGGCAAAACCCTTATAGGTTACAGTGGCAGCAAGACTGAAAGGAATGGCTGTGCTTTAGTTTGTTCCATTTTCTGATTAACATCTTAAACTTCATTTTGATCATGTAACTTCTACTAACAGAGAATGCGTGATTGTCTTTTTGTTGATCTTCTGAGAGAACAACAGCTCATCTAGATGCTCAGCCAAGGCATCTATCATTTAGCTGTCCCCACAGTTACTGTGTTGAGAATGCAGCACAGTCCTGGCTCAGAGAGCCTCCACTCCATCTGGTGACCTGTCAGAAGAGCTCTTAGACCTCTTTCCTTTCAGGATCCAGCAATAAATTTTGTATGCACAGAATGTGTTTTAACTCTTTTTGTGCTGAGTAAATTTAACAGGCCAGACTCCAGATATGGTTACTATCATTCAAAAAGTTATTGTACAACAGCTTGGCCACAGTCACTGTCCAGAAGACATACTCCTAGCCTGCAGAAAGAATTGTCATTTAACTATCCCAAAGGTCAGAGTTAGAAAATATAAATGCCATGTTACCTTATGTTTGCTGCAATGAGTAGTAACGAACAAGTGCTAAAGTGTAGCTAATGTACACCACTTTGACTATGAGACTGACCCATTTCAGCATTTCTTTAATTTTCTGTTTTCCTAAACAGATGTTTTTCTTCCCACTATGCGGTTTTTTCCTCCTCTGTTTTCAAAGCTGTGTCATCTAGCTCTTGTTCTCCATATGGTATTCAGGTAAGCATACTGCACATAATCTCGTATTGCAATGAAACGCAAATGGGAGCAGGAAGAAAACAGTGGTCTGGACTAAAACTTCTTCCAAAGACAATGGGAGATAGGTGCAGACATCCATTCTTTCTGTTAAATTGACTACTTATGTGTTGATATTGAACAGAGAGTAAGTACATCCCTTTCTCCCTCAGTTTGACTTTCATCTGTCATTTCTGCCTCCTACATGTGTCATGTGACACCCATCTGAAGTACAAAGGCAGTGTCACATGCTTAGTTACTGCTGCTAGTCCTAATACAAAACCAGGCCTGACATGTAAAAAGCATTCTTTACTGCAGGCCAATATGTTACCACAAAAAAGGCTGTGAATTTTTAAAGGAAAGAAAGCGCTAATGAACAGGGATTAATTGAAAACTAGAGCATGAAAGACAGAGAAGAGCTAAGACAGATCAATTGGTATATCTGTAAGACTGAGCTGACAGTAAATCAGCAGCAAGATGCATTGGACCAAATTAATCATGGATGCAAACAGTTGAAAGTTAGGTGTGAATAAATTCACTTAAAAGTGTTTTACAGATGCTAAATGATTCCACAGCTGACCAGGAGTGGAGCAACTATATGAAAGGAGTGGGGCAACTATACTAGAATTTGGCCTATATGTCCTGCCTCTCGTAGGAGATGCAGTGATTATAGGAGCATAAACAAACAAAACCCATGTGGCTTTTACCTTGGGGATAGTAGGGTCTATCCCCATGTGAATTTTATAAACCTCTAAAACCTTTGAGTCTTACTTACCTCTTATGCTAAGCGCTTATGGTGCACATGCCAGCACCGAGTCTAGCAGGCAGGCATGTGAGCATGAAAAGTAACATGGAGTAGAAAGTTAGGTCTCAGTAACCTAGCTGTCAGGTGATGCCATTTTTGTTGTGAGGAGGAAGAATTTACTGAGTAACTGCTTCAAACCTCCTTTTTACAATGATGAATAACTTTTGTATTGAGAAACAAATTCAGTAAACACATTACCGCCTTCTCATTTCGTGAGCAACAGCTCTAAATATTTTGTTGGCAATTCCCAAGCTTAGAGAAATGCAATGGGCAACTCAGGCTGAACATGGAGGAGGACATGTATGAAAAAGTTACAAGGACTTTTACAAGGTCTTTTTCATTCTGTTTTCCATGATATCAAAACGAAATACTCTTGTCTTGTTAGTATTATTCAGATAACGAATAACTTCTACTGTTCTTGCTTTATCACTATTGTGTACATTATTTAATATTAACCAACATGTGTGTGCAATAGGACATCTTGGAATGAAGGATGCTACGCTCTTGTGATTGCTGCAGGCAGCCCCATTAATCTCAGTTCTGAATTCTTCAAAATGAAATTACAATAATATTCCTGCTCTGCACTGGCATTGCTGACCTCACCTAAAAACATTAACTCTAATTACAGGACTGATTTGGTCCCTTATTAGGCATTTGTTCAGGGCTAAATAGCTTGATAAAACAGAACACTGTAACTCGACAGCAAAAGTGAAACATTCTGGATAGCGCTCCTACCATCTATGCTCCTTCCCTGATGATGATGAATGTGCACCATGAAGAGATTAGGTCATTTGCTTCACTCAAGTAATAAAATCTTCTGTGCGCTATCTCTTCAGTCAGCTTGTTGATTCTGAGCAAGTGGGACTTGAACGGTCTTGGGATTCAGCTAATGTGATACCGGAAATATTTGAAACTTGGAATTGACTGTGAGCTACATTGTTTCATACGTTTAGTGGTTAAAATACCGTATGATCTTAAATTTATCAGTGTTCTTTATAATAAAGAACTATATCTGAATTTAAATAGATGAGTTGATTTTTTCAGTCTGACTTTCATAAAGCACAGGAGCTCTTCCTTTATAGTTACTGTTGCTGGTCTTCACACTGGAAAACTAAGCCACAGGCATGGGACAGTATGCTGCCGTGCTCAGGGCAGTTGCCTCTGCACTGCTTTGGGACTTACGGAGTCCACTTCTTGTATCCGGCAAGTATCAGCTAAAGGATATATCACAGGTACATATAAGAAAAGGTGTATATTTCAGATACATATAAGCAAATATTTCTGTAGAATAGGTGATATGCAGAAAACATGTTTTTGTCTGATCTGAAGCACTTGTGAATTCGGAATTGAATCGCATTTATTTACAATCTAATCAGTTAGGCTGTTTGTTTTGTATGAGAGAATTTGAATTCCCATTTCCCATAAGAATTCCCAAAGACCCTGCTATATCATATTCTGTGTAGTCTTTTTCTCCTTCAGTTGAACCTGTCCTACTCCATGTAATAGAGTTAGCTTGTGCATCAGAAACTGCGAATCAAATTTTCTACCTTTGTAGTGAGTAATCTTTATAGTTAATCAGTTTTCTCTACTGTTTGTGACTACTATGTTTAGTGGAATAGCTTCTTCAGGTAGAAGTGAGATAATATGTTTGCAGTGACTAAGATATGCAAAAGCATAATGGTTAGGGGCATGTAAATACAAAAGAGACTTTGTAACTAAATGTCCCCTCAGGGAAAGAAGTACTCCTTGTGACTTTCCCTGCACTTATTGTATAGTTTTGCAAATAAACAACAATTCTTGTATGCCTCAGCTTCATCTTCCAGAACAGAGATATTACCTACTATAATTATTACATACTCTATTGCCCATGCACTTCTGACGCAAACATTTTTATTTATTTTTATTCCGTGCATTTTCAATCTTAAGAGTAGCAAGCTGTTAGTTACTGAAAGTAGAAGAAGATAAGAGTTTGATTTAGTGGAATTGGCACGCACATGTGCTGCCATTTGTGGAGCTGTTACTTCAGTATTTTCCTATACTGGCTACTTGCTGTATTCTAAAATAAGCAAAGTAGCCCAAAAGTATATGGGTGTCTTTTATGCATTGCACAGAAGGACACAGTAATCAACGTAAAGATTAAACAATAATGTCAATTAATCATTAAGTTTGGAAGTTCTTAGATGATTCAGCAAAGCTTTTGAAGGTAATTCAAGAAATGCTATGGTGCACTGCACTTTTCTTAAAGTCAGTCTGTACATTTTTGCCTGAATAATACATGCAGCATTTTGTTGATCCACCTCCTTGCTGTGCTGTAAATATGCGTAAACTGCATTTCTGACTTATGCTCATATTACCTACATGTGAACAGAAGAAACCAATGTCCCAAGTCTGCAACTGTTGGTGTGCAGTTAAGTCAGCAGGCCACTTGTCTCAATGCATTTTAATGCAGTGAGAAATGTGACAACTATTGTGCATTGGCAAGATAATAAGGTTATACAAGTGCATTGTCCTACGATGAAGAGTAATGTTTTTCCTTATTCTGAAATCTATTCCATATGATTGTTCACATGAACATTGATTTAAAATGACTTTAAAAGCACACTAGGCTATATTCTTCTTAAACCAGAGTGCTAGTGCCTTTCCTGCATAGTTCTGTGGCTAATGGCTAATGTGCGTCTGACCAAATGTGCTACAGCACTTGGTTGTGTCTATCAAGAGTAAGCAGTGCTGATCAGGATGAACAGCATGAGTGTTTACCCCTGCAAGCAACCTTGTGTTTGTACTCTCTAGTCAGTAGCATATAAAAACCCACGTCTGAGCTGCTTGTCTAGGTTTTTGGGGGCTGGGGTGAGGTGTAAGGTATCCAATATTATATGACAGGAAAAGAGCAGGACTCTGTTGCCTCTCTAAGCAAGGAGAAAAGATGGTGAGATTTACATTTAGGTCAGAGAAACTTCTTTCAAAACTTCTCTTTACAATACAGTAGTTTGGGTAATATACAGTAATGAAGGCATGTTTACTTTTTGTAGAATTCATGGCATGATGAGGATAATAAGACCCTCCAAGGCAATAATTGCTTCACTGTAGGGTGCTCCTGCATCTCAAATTGCTCAGCATCTGGGTTTTAAATCATTTGCACTCCTGGTGGGTAAAAATGCCAGCTAAACAGGCAGGCAGACAAGTAGCATTTTTAAACTTACACAGCATGATCGTGGCATGTGTGCATTTAGGGTTGAGCTTATTATCATCAGGAATTGTTATCTAAACCATGGAGACAGACACCAAAATAGATTCTATATGATGCTCTTCTAATAAATTGTTTTCACAGACAAGGAAAACAGTTGGTCTATAGTTATAGACCTGGTATTGGTTTGGATATTTCTCTCTGGCAGACTGTCCAACAGGAAAGTATTGTCTGTGAAGCTCAGAAAATACGTAATAAATTCCCCAGTTTGTGTGTGCTGTGGTGGGCAGGTGGCTCTCAGTGAATGCCTTGCTGAAGATCATGTTTATAAGCAGGAGGAGGCTTTGCTGTATTCAGAAAACTATGTTACTAACATATAAAGTAGACTTCAACTTGGTGAGATGTGAGGCCATCCTGTGTAGGAAGACATTTATTGAAACAGAATGTTTTGTTTTTACCTGGGGAGAGTTAGAATCTGCTGATGAATATTCTGCCTTTGGCACATCCTTCTCTGTTGGAGGTTTTTGAATGCTTACTAGGTGTTTCCTGGTTCAGACAATTTCTTCAATCCCCTAACTTCAAGTACACTGAGTATGTCATGGTGGATATATTATATGGGGATCAGTGTTTTGGGTTCTGTTTTTGAAGATTCTGCTTTTGGGAAGAACTCCCTGAGGTGGTGGTTCAGAGATGGCTGGAAGACCAGCTTGAAATGGCAGGTGTGCACCTCAACTATCTGAACAGTTGCAGTGTTGCAGCAATGAGAAGGCTTGTGCCCAGGCTTGATCCATCTCACTTTATGGTTTAGCACTTGATGTTCATGCTTGTATTGTTCGAAGTCCTGATACTGGTATTTTAGACTTTGAATTCAAATCCTGCTGTGGCCTGTGTCCATCATGGCCCTGTGACAGGACAGGCTTGTGTGCTCCTGTCTGTCCAGGCTGCAGGTCTCAAACACTATGCCAATCCAACTGCTCTGAAATCACAGGCTCAGGAGAGACCTTGGTGAGGCTGTGATCTGCCTGACATTTATTTTGGCACCAGTGGCAGCTGTTTTGATTTTTTTTTGTATTATTTTTCTTTTTTTTCCTGGGTTATTTTTAACTTGGATCCGTTCACTGATCTGATTCACCTCACATTCACACAAAAGTTGTCCTGGCACAACTGAGGGAACAGCAAGAATTAGCAGAGGGAGGGGTGACCGCACACAGCAGTGCTTGTACTAAAAGAAAACCACCTTAAAGTCCTCTATAACTGTGGCAATCTGAAGTGCTCTTATTCTCTCTGTCACAGGCTTTTTTGTTGTTGTGGATTTTCCTCACTTTTTTGCTACTTGTTTGTTTTTTTTCCCCCCATACAACTTGTTGTTTCAACTCTGCCAGTACTCACCTGCCATCCTGTTAGTTGTCTGCTGACTACTGCAGCACTTAAGAAAAGGAAAGAAGAAAGGAGGAAAAAGTCTTTGTAGACTTCTAGCAGGCAATTGAAAATTAGCACTAGGATGAGCATCACCTGGTGTTAAAAAGGCAAAAAGAATAATTGCTTTCCTAATCAAGAAATTCTGGCTAGAAAGCTTGCTTGCTGACTCAGCTACGCATAGAGAGTGAGAGTACCCACCCCTCGAGGGTCTTTTTCCCCTCTGCAGTCAGAGAAAGAATGGTTTGCCAAGCAAGCACTGGCAAAGGCTTGCTGCTTGTATGTTTTCCCTGGTGGGATTTCATCTGCAAGGTAATGTGCATCAGTGTATTATGTGATGATCCTGAAGGTATTAATTATGATTACTCTTGGTGGTTTGTTTTTTGGCTCTTTGCCACACTGTTCTTTTTTTCTCCAGGAAGAGAGGTTCAATCATTTGGAAGGCTGTTCTACTATCTGATATCATACTTCTCCATGTCAGTAATCATTCTTGATATAACCTGTCTTAATTTACCTGACATCATGCTTTGCAAGTTCTCATCTCCCCTTTTGGGGAGGGGGAGAAATTATTCATAAGTCACAATGGACATTTGACTGTGGTGCTCACTAGATTTCAGAAAAGTTATGTTGTTATGGCTTGACTCATCTTGAACCAGCAGCATCTTGAATTGTCTTTTATACCACTGCAAAGTCAATGCAGGACATGATCCTGCTTTTTTTTTTTTTCCCTTCTGTCTTCTAAGAGTGATACAAAGTAGTGGAAGATGTACAGGATCCAAATCATATCTTTAGAAAATACTCTGGTAAAACATAGGTGTGCTGAAAACTCTAGCAATCCAAATGTTGCTATATGTTGCCTTCTGCTTTAGTAATATGTGGATTCTGGGCAATACAGAGGTTTCTTGGTAGCTGTGAAAAACAATTGATTCATGTGATTTATGGCTCAAATTGTGGACCAGTTGTGAACTGGGGCTTCATCTGTACTGCACTTGCTAGTGTGCACTTGAATAGGGAGCTTAAAAATTGTGAAATTGTGGGAATGGGAAAAGTGGCTGGTTCCTTGCTGTATTCCAGCACTGAGCAGAGAAGCTATGTCTTGCTTTTGGGGCACAGAGAAGACTTTGCTGTAGTTTATGTCCAATAACACATTCACCAGGAAACCAAAAATCTTTGACAAAAAATGATAAATTCTGGAAAAGAGAATTTTCATTCAGTCAGATCCAGTAGATTAGACTTCTACCCGAAGGCAGAGGAGATCTTCAAGATATATAGTACCCAAAAGGGTGATACAGCTTCCACCATATTAATAAAGTGTATAGCGACTCACCTTTGAAGGAACTTTTTTCTGCTTTTACCTATATAGGTCTAAGGCAATTAATCAATAAGCAAGGACACAAGGTGAAAACATATGGTCTTTGATATTTAATAAATGGATTAACAGAGTCCACCGCTTAATATTCAGCCTCTGCCTTAGGAGTATAAATTAATAAGCATTAGGTCCTTTTTAATGAGGAATTTTCCCTTTTAAAACATGAATGAATTATCAAAAAGAGCTCTGGCAGAATTTCAAAGACATTTTCTGACCTTCTAGTATTCTGGCCTGCATGAATTTTTAACAAGATGCTATATATCTGGAAGGTCTATTAGAATTTGTCTGCATGAAATCTATCTGCCCTCTAGCCCCTCACCTCTTTTATTTCTTTTTTCTTTTCTTTCTCTTTTTTTTAAATCAGACAACTGAAGCAGAAAAAGGAAAAGTATCTGCAATAGCAAGGGAATACTTAATTTATGTAAATGAAGTTTTAAGAAAGAGTCCTTATTCGAGTTAATAAAACCACACACGTTGCTTTTAAATATTAAAGGTGGCTGGCAAAAATCCTTTATTTATAGTGACATTTTCATTTATATTCATTTTTGAATAGTATCAACAATGTAAAGCATTCCAAGATCTGTTTGAAAATGCGTATTTTAAAGCGTGTAACATGCATAACTTCTAATTAAATGCACATGGCTATGCTTTCAGTCCTGTAAAACATTTTTCTGGTTTCTATTCCAGAAAACCTCAGTGTTTTTGATTTTTTTAAATCTGTTCACAAAATAAATGCAGGGGATGAAAGTAGACGTTTTAAGTATATGTAGCCTAATTTTCAGCATTATGAAGAAAGCTTACTGTAATATTACTTGCTTAATTTTTTTTTAAAGGGTTGTTCTGTGACATTTTGAAAATGCAGAACACCCTTTTTCATAAAAGGTTGTAGTTATCTATGCGAATTTTTACTGATGATGCTTCATAATCTAAATGCCACTTCAGAAAAATACTGTATACATTAATGAAAACCGAGCTGTTTCACTTCTCAAAATTACAATATCAGTTGGTCCTACAGATGCGGTATGCTATTAACAGGTGCTCTGAATTGTTGTAGATTCCATGCTTCAATAGCTCGCTTTTAGCTCCTATTCAGTACCATGAATTAGATGACTCCTCCTGGAACTACCTGTGGGTTTTAATCTTGTCCATCTGGAATGTGCTGACTAAAAAGCACTTAAGAACCCCTCTTGCACCTGGAGATGGTTAATGTGCTGCTCCTTCACCACAAGGATCAGTGTCTATGTGCACTAGGAAAGAAGTGCCTGTTAGGTTTTAGTAAATAGATTATTAGAAAATGGTTGTCCTTAGCCTGTTAATCAATAATGCCAGGAACCACTCAGGGTTTCTGTGTCACTATTTCTTTTATTTCACTTGTTTCAGAAGAAAGTTCCTGTCTGAGTTAATCCTTTTGAGCAAAATACCCTAGGTAAATCCTTGGGAACCACCGAAGTTGATAGAGTTGCACGTCAGATGGAGCTGAGCCACTGAACATGAAACTGGGAAATTCAGAATGCTTCACCCATTCAAATGCTAGCTGGTCTCCTGGGTTTGGTGTTTGCTGACATTCCCCACCTTGTCTCTTGATTAGGACTACATGAGAGTAGAAAATGATGCTGAAAAACATAACTTAATAAAAGCTGGCTAATTATTTGTTCATGTTACTTTGTCAGGACAGCTAAACTCTGGTACATCTCCACTGTGGCTTGGTTTTCAACAGGCAGTGTTGAGCAGACATAATATGTTTCTATTTTTTTTTTTTATTGGCATGAGAGGACATGCAGAGTTTGAGGATGTCTTGATTTAATCATTGAGACTAAGGCCTGCAGTAGCTTGTGCTAGTACTTGTCTACTTACGTCAGATACTTTCAACAGTGCAAAGCAAAGCTGGATGCATCACTGTTATCAGAGGTCAGTAGGGGACTGTATCCCCATTCTACCTCAACTTGTCATTTGCTCTCTTTCATCTAACTCTGGACATGCAATAGGCTGGAAGGCAGCGAGCTCAGAAAACCTGACAGTTCCTGTCTGACTCTGGTGTAGCGATGGCAGGGAAGTGGGGTGGCACTTCTACACGAAGTGCTGTCTGCTAGGACAAGAGGTGATACCTGGTGTGAGAAAGAGAATCCCATGGGCTATAGGAGCAATCCATTTATGCTCATTTTAATGTGCAACACATGGATGCAAAAAGAAAAAGGCAATTGGACTGACAAGGTGAGAGTCTGCACAATGACAGTATCCCTGAAAACAGGGGTAGGGAAGCTAGAGAAGGTCAGAGTAAAGTCTCAGAGCAGGCAGGTAGGTGGCAGGAGCCCTACGGGTATGTAACAGTGCAAAGGGGAGACCTCTGTCTTAGACTGTCTTTAGCTAAACCTTTGACTTTTGATTTTTAAAATGCCTCACTTGATCTTCACTTGCTGAGGCTCAAAGTAAAATAAGCTTGAGACAGCTACACGATTTGTGCTTTGACACAGGCTCCTCGCTCAACACTGAAGGGTGCATCAAGGTGATTAATGCTTGTACCCCAGGGTGTTGTATGGGACAGGATGCATGACAGCATAACACTGTACAGAGAGATTGGCAAGCAAGTCTTTGCAAAATTGATGTTAGAACTGGTATATGCAGTGGTCTGGAGGGGGCACACATTTGATTGTACAGAAACAAAGAAGTTTGATAAAATCAGGTCACATGTCATCTGAGGCTCCACATCTTTACTCAAAAAAGTGCTACCTGGAGTGGTGTTGCACAATTGTCATGAGCCATCAGTGAGTCCTTAAGTCCTCACACTTAAGAAATAAAGGATCAGCATGCCTGGGGAGCTGATGACCAAAGGAATAGTGGAAGAGAAAGCAGGGTCCAAGTATCCTGATTTCATCCTAGCGATGTTTGTTAGCCTATGCCATGGAGAGAAAAATAGTGATGGGATTTAGAAAAACACACAGATGTTAATCACCCAAATGCCATCAGCAGTACTTGGGAAATACTTCCACATGTCTCAGTTCAAACAAAAAGACCATCAATATCTACTCAATTAAGCCAGGTCTCTGTGACAGTACTACTGACCACAACGAAGGGGAATGCGCTGTGTAGATGATCAATGGTGGAACAAATAAGAAACTGTTTTTCTTTAGATAAACCATGATATGCCCCCCCAGAAAGTAATAAATGGGGGACCTATTAGGGTGGAAGTATTTTCTGAGTATAACAACTGTGAGTTAGACTGGAAAAAGGGATAATTTTGTGAACCATCATGCTTATCTTTAAGAATATAAGTCTATACTATGCGTTACATCTGCAGGTTGCACAGGACTACATTTGCAAATGATGTTTTTATCTGAACGAGTCCTTGCACTTGAAAGGACTAATTTGCATTAACTGAGTTAAATGAACAGGTACCTGCTTGTATGTGGACAGCACAGACCAAAAGGAGCTGGGGAATGGAGAGCACTGACATTTGCATACTGAGCCATCACTTCTCAGAGGTAGCCAAGTCTATAGCTGAGCACAAACAAAATTAAAATGCTGTTTTCAGGTGGCAAGAGCAGCTACTACCTTTGAGTTTGCCTTTGTCCTTTATATGGCATGACTTCTGATTTACACCATGTGACAGAGGGCCTAATAGGTTTTTCTGGAGTTTAATATGGCTATTGGGTTGCATGTTTGAAAGAATAAATAAAGCTGGGTAGCTCAAAGAAAGCTGCCTGCAGTCTGCTGCTTTGGCTGCCCTTTCTGCAAGGTGACGGGGGTGAACCTGCCCCAAGAGCAACGGGGTATGCCCAGGGGCGGCGAAGCCCCGAGTGCGAGGACAGGCCCCACTGCGCGCAGCAGCTGCCGGCAGGGACGAGGCCTTTGTGGGGAAGAGGGACCGCAAGAGAGGGAGCCAGTGCTGCGTCACTGTATCAAGAGATGCCCTCACGGGAGGGAGAGGAGTAGCTTCAGCTGCTTGTTCGGGTGCTGTGCAGCACTGCCCTGAGCCCACCTGGAGGGATGGAGTGTCAGGCAAGGCGAGTCAGTTCTGGTCGAGTGCGCAGCAGTTTGACACCACTGGCTTTGTGCTTCTTCAGACCATGGTTTCACCACCTCTGGTGAAAGGCTGATGCTGTCATGTAATCTCCCAGTGCTCTCCTGCGACCTGAGTAGTTTAATACAGGCAGGGAATTGCACATACTCTAATCTTTTCCAAAGTGGTGAGTTGATGGCTATTGGGTAAATTCTGCTAACAGAAACTCTCTAGCCACTGGATTTCTAGTGCTCATTTGTGCTGTTGAAGGAGTATATCTATCAGTTGATTTAGATTACTGGAATAGAAAAATGAAATGTTTCTGGAAGGCATTTCAATAACGATACATTAGAAGAATAAATAGTGACCAAAGGAAATGTACTGGGTGTGAAATGCAGGAATTGAATTAAAATGTTTTGGTCAGCTATCCTGTTTTCCAATTTGCTTAGAAGTGCCGCAGGGGAGCAGTACAGAGAGGTTCTGCCTTTTGCATGTAGCACAGAAGTGTTCAGTAATTTTTATAAAATGAAGTATAAAAAGTGCATGAAAGTGTGTTCAAACAGCTAAGTACTGTCCCTTCCAAATGGTGGGGGGTTGGGGAGGGGGAGTGGATTGCAGTTATTCTGTATGTTAGATAGCAAAGGCAACGGGTAAGGGGCAGGTGCAAGTGGATTGTGAGAGTCTGTTGTAAATCTAGCCTTACCCCTGGCCTTCCCACTGAAGACCTAAGACCTGTTGGCACAGTGAAGTGAAACCAGCATGTTCCGAGGCTGCGTTGTCTTCACCTTGCATGCTGGGTCCCTTTGCACATACTTGTCATAGGGCCTTTCTCATGGAGAAGACTTAGATGTGTGTTCTTGCAAAATATTCATGGGGAAAAAAAGATTTAATTTTGTGTAAAAACTTGTGCGTGGTGTAGTTTATTTCTGTAGCATGTTTTAGGCCATTAGCATGGTGTCTCTGTTCATTTGTTGCTCTCTTGTTTCTCTGAGGTTTGGCCAATTTATGTGTCTAGGCAATCCTAATCATCCATGATGGAATTATTTCAGTGGACAAGCGTAAATGCATGTTACAGAAACATGATTTTTTTTTGTACCATTCATCAGATTGGCTGACTCTTATGTAGTCACAGGATATTTGCTATGCATTTTACAGATTTAAAATTAATGTTATATAATATGAATGCTACTGAAGAATTAGGCATACCTGGAGGGAGCTGATTGCCCTGTATGAACAGGGTTGCATTAACTATGCATGGAAAACCAAAACCAATTTAATAATAACCAGCTGTCTGTTCCACATGCATGTTGTAGGAGGACACAGCAATTTTATGATGTTAGAAAAGAAACTGGGAATGACAAACCAAACTTGCTTCTAATTATGGCTCAATATGTGTCAACTCTGGAGCCATTGCGTGTCCCTCAGATACTGCATGCCATACTACATTGTCCTTCCTGCCTTTTTCCTTGTCTACATGTATAAGGTAGCTGAATTCTGTGATTCCCGCCCCCCCACCCCCACCCCCCAATGAATAATGTTTTGAATTTCANCAGGGAAAATTCATACACAGCAAGTTTTAAATAATTAGGGAATATTAATAAAGGGTGAATTTCCAACTAGTGTGTATGGCATTTCACACAATCTATTCTAAGGCATATGCTCTTCAGTCGTGAGCTAGAAATTAACTGTGTAATTTATGATGTATGCCAGATGGGATACTTCACAGCTATTAAATATCAGCTCATAAATAGTGAATACTAGTATTCACAAATATTATTTCTAGAAATTAATTAAAATTAATAATAGATCTGTATACTAATTGTTGACCTCTGCTGGCAAAGACTGTGCATATGGAAGAAGAAACATCTTTTTTGTGATGATTTGCTGCTCTAAAAGATACACTGACTACCAACTGGAATATTCAGGCTTAAATCAGACATTGAGTATCAAGCACTGCAAAGGTGGTAAGCACTACTGTTTGTTTTCCGCTGTGGTGACAAGCATGCCACTTCTATAACTTTAGTTCCAGCAGTCAATTGCATTGAAGAAACACCAAATTTTCCGTGAAAACTTAAATGCTTTCTGGAATGCAGTAGCAGAATAGCTTTTTGCTACTTAAATGCAAAAATTTACATATGACTGCAGATGCTCTTTCATTCGTGTATTGATACATGATTATATAAACCCTTTGGATTTTTGAAAATTCTGATCTCAACAAGAATAAAACCAAGGGTAACCATATATACTTTCCTCTGCAAACTCAGATATCCTTTAATGATTGCTCTTCTAAATCAGACAGTAACTTTCTTCAGAAAGTTTTTTGCTTGTTTTATTAACACTTGCTTGAGGACGCCTTACCTATGAGGAGGATTGTTGTTTTTAAATTGCGTCAGTCTGAGTTGTCTTATACATTGGTTTATTTGTGCAAGTAGTGCCATTTGTGTTCAGAGAAACTACTCACTTCACTAAGAATTACCTCTGTGATATGAATCAGTGGAACAGTTTTTTTTAATAACTTTTTTTATACCAAGACCAGTTATGCTGTGACTGAAAAATGGAACTGGACTCCCATCTTCTGACAAAAAAGAATCATTAAAGAGGTTAAATGCACGGCTGACTTAAAGCATGTCTGCAAGTCCTTTGAATTGAATTCAGTATGTTCATGCATTGTTTCCCTTATCTGTAAAATGGGGGGGAGGGAAATAGATACTGCCACTGTTTCACCAGAGCTGTGGTTCTGAATCATTATTTGTAAGCTGTTTGGTGATGCTTTGTTGACAGGTGGTGAGAAGTGCAACTGTTACTCTTACTATGTAGGGAAATAGCCAGTTGTGGTCTGAGTTCAGCAGTTTTGGGGACCTTGCAGAGTTATGTTTGTTGTTCCCTTAATGCTCAGGCAAACAGCTGAGGGAGGTTTTCAGGCTCCCAGCTTCAGGTCTGGTTCTCTGTTAATTTCTCTTTCTTAGAGCTACCTTTGATAGCATCCCCCCTTCCCCTCACAGTCTCCTTGTTTTCTCACCCTAAGATATGTCTAGGCAGGTGTTCTTTGCACTCTGTATGGTCTGCAAGTTTGATCCATGCTTAACAGGCCTTTCCTCGTGAATACTATTTTATGTGGTATAAATTGAGCCCTAATTACCCATGTGTCTACACTATTTTCTAGTGTTTTTGTAAAATGCTTGGGTTTGGGGTGTGTGTATGGGTTTGCCTAACAACTTGTGGGGCAGGTTTCAGGAGACAGCAATGACTGACAGAAGCTTCAAAAAGAGAGGGGAAAGGGGAGACAGGGAATAGAGGACTTCCTGTATTTCCTTGTTGGTAATCATAGCAACGCTACAGCTGTAGCCTCTGCAAAATGGTTTCACAGCAAGATGAAGACCAGCTAATGCACTTCCATGAAACAGAAGCAGATCCGGAACTCAGCCTGCAGTCACTTAAATGGGCAGCAAGATTTTTGCACAGGGGAGGTGTGGCTGTAAGGAGAAAAATTTGAATCTTTAGATAAATAACATAACATGGACACTTTAATGTGGATACAGAGTACCAAATGGAGGAAAAAAGAATTGGCCTGTTCTGTTGTTTTAGTGTCTCTGCTGCAGGAAATTTCATTGCTCCTCTGGATTTGAAAGGAGTTCATAGCACACCTAATTGAGTTGAACTTGTCTCTAATCATATATAGATCAGAGTTTTGCTTGACAGTGGCCATTAACACCTTCCAGTGTAAGAAAAATAATCTTCAGTTGTTTTGGAATAAAGCAGAGGACGTATCATGGCTAGTCAGTTATTATTGATGGATCTATTTCCTAGTCATCAATTTTTCTGTTTGTTATTTTAAGGATAGTTTAGGTCCTCGGCTGGTACTTGTTAATTTGAGCAACTGAACATGTAGCTCAATATTGTTTGTCTTTATTTGGTTGCAAAATGAGCAAATTTTTATTTGTTTGTATATTTTTTTAGAGGAAAACCCCTGGAGAACAGAACCAAGTAACACATACATCATATAATTTTTTGTACAGGATAGTTTTATTCTATTTGTGATTTGTTAGTCATTCTGTTTCTTACTAGCAGTAGCTCTTGTTTCACTAAATCTATTGGGGATAGAGAAATAAGATATGTAAGGAAGCAGATGTTTTTTAAGGTGTTTTACTGGATAAAAGAAGAAAAATAGTGGATCCAAAAGGAAAATGAAAAGAAAAGCATATTTGTTCTTGAGATAATATGTTAACATAATTCCATTATGTGTATTTATCTCCAATCTGTACTACTTAAAAGGTTTGAATATAATAAACCTCCAGTACACCAAAAACAAGAAGTGATAAAGAAAGCATTGTTTTAATTTAATGCATTTGACAAATTACCTCAAAGACAAAAAAAAAAATGCTGCATTTCTTGTTTTTCTTTTTCAATGAAGAAAAAGCCCATATCCTTATCACATTACAATTCCTTTGCATTGTCAACTTTGTTTATAACTAAAAGTCTGTGTATCTTTTTCCCCCCCTTTTTTTTTTCTCAGAATAAAATCCAACCTGATTTCTGCTAGATCAGGACTAAACTCCAGTTAAAGATTTTTTTTTTCAAACTGAATTCAAATAATGTTTTACTGAAGTGATGGCAGACTGGTGTATTGTCCATTGGTACTAGTGCACTTATCTGATTTTGTTGCCTTTGGTGTAGGTTCCGCAGTATTTTAATTAGAAAGTGAAAACATTAATCCCCTTATGGCTAGCGAGACGTTATTCACTTCCACACAAATTTCTCAAGATTAAGTTTAAAGAAATTAACTGGAACTGACATGGACAAGGAGGGGGATATAGGGATGGAAACAAAACCACCACAATTGTAAGTCAAACCCCTTTTTATGAGTGAAATCTCCATCAGGTCTGTCCTTGGCTTCCATTACCTGTTGGATTTAAAAAAAAAAAAAAAAAAGGTGGGGACAAGCTTTTCTAATTGACACATAAGCTTAAACATGCTTTTAAAAAATGTTCCATTAAATTAAAAAGCTCTTGGGACATGAAGGGATGTGCATTAGGGATAATTCCAATGCATCTGCTATGTAGCATGGTAACAATGATACTAGTGTAGCAAAAGCATTCACCACTGCAATGACTTAAATTTGATGAGTGACCTGATTTGTTCAGTTTTGAATTTTGTTTCTTGTATATTTGCTGATAGGTTGCACAAATTGAAAGGCTTTTCCACCTGTGGTCACATATGGGGTGGTGGTCATTGTGCATCTTCTTGAATTATATTCTATCGTGGGGTTGTTCAAAGTAGCTATTTGTACTGAAATAACTGGGGAAACCACACTTCTTCATGTCTAGATTTAGTCATGGATGAAGTGAAGGAAGTAGCTTATTATAAAGTGGGAGAAAGTGCATTCAAAATAACTTTAAACTAGGTTGAATATCAAGTGCCTCAAATAAGCATCTTCCTAGCGTGATTGAAGACAAAACAACATTTCCAGCCCTCTGGAAATAGTCCTTATCTGAGCCATTTAGACACAGGTAGCACTCATGACATTGTTACAATAGTCACAGAAGATCCTGTGTGCCTCTAGTAACTTCACATCTTAACGTAATAGACCTTGATCCTCTGTTTGTCCAAAAGTACGTCACAGCCTACTTTGCAATGCACTCGCTAAAGTGGAGGAAAGAAAAGGATAAACCATGCAAACCAGTGGATACTTCCTCTCTTTCTGGTATGATATATCTCAGCCTGTGACTCCAGAAGGAAGAAGATGAGAAGGGCAGCGTAGATGAGGAGTGCTGGAATGTACAACCAGTTGACTTTTTATTTTTGTTCCCTGGGGTTATCAAATCTCTCTTGAAAAGTTAGATTTGAAGAAAATTCAAAGAGCTATCATTTCTTTGTCCTACCCTGTAGCCTGTAGGATGACTTCTCAGTTTGGCTAAGTTCCTGAAAGCTAAAAGTCACTTAGACAATTTCTGTCAAGGACATGCTTAATCAGCTGCACTCAGGTAGGAGGTAACAGCAGCCCTCTCTTGGGCTTTGTAGTGAGTCTTCGTGTAGATAAGCAACGCAGTCCACTGGCAGCTTCAAAGTGTCTATTCTGTTTGAAGCAAACTCCATGGACGGTAAGCTACGTTCAGAGTTACTTTGATAAATGCATAGCTTAAATATTCTCAGCCAGAGAAAAGTTTTTAAAACTGGTGGACCACCTTTTCCAAGGTAGTGAAAGCTTCATGTCATTTCCCTCTTCTTTCTTTTTTTTTTCTCTCCAGATCCAAGGCTAAAAGACTAAAGCCCATTATATTTCAAGAAATGTATTTTGATTCCTTTTATGTTGTCTTCTTTAAATATGGATGTTATATGACAGTATTATTGTAAATCAGAGAGTGGTTCTTTTTCCTTTGAAGCTGAGATCTATTTTTCATTTTAATATATCTACTAGTTTCATGTTGCCTGCTCTGCAAGATTCCTGTGAAGATGCAGTGTATCTGCTTTTGCTAACTCTGTCATCTTCTTCTCAAATGTAGAGTTGAATTTAACTTTTCTCTAAGCCCTTCTTATATCAAAAACTACTCTCTGCTATGGGCAGTTCTTATAGCTTTTATTAGTATCCTTCTGTTTATAGTCTGTGCTTTAGTATTACTGCATTCTATTTGACTCTTCGCAAATTTCCCACCAAGATAGAGGTATTTGTTTGACTAACTTTGCGCAGTGCTTGCACTTAAAATGTTACTGTGCCTTCATAAAGATACCAGGTTAATGTAGACAGTGGAATCTTATTCTTTTCCCTTTCTTCTACTTTGTCTAGGAAATATCATGGGATCGTTACTTGATAAGCATGGATACATATCAGATTTTTGGTAGCAACTTCTGTAGGCTTTTCAAGTTGGTAAACTTATATCCATTAGCCAAGAATTATTTCATGATTTGATTATTCACTGCTTCCCTTCACATTTCTCTGATGCTAACAATTTTTATTGACTGCACAAATTGCTATGATATCACTATAATATATGTAGGAGCTAATAATTCTATTGTCATTGTCTCAGGACTGTCCCTCTCCTCCACCCTGAAAAGTTTGTTCCAGAAAAAAATACTTAGGTGGAAGTATAAATACATCAATCACATATTTTCTGAATGTATAGTTGTTGGTTATCTGAGGGAGTGGAATGGATTTGAAAAAGATTTCTTTCAGAAAACAAGACAATACATTAATGTGGGCCAATTAACTGAGCTTCCTTGTGCAGATACGGGTAGTGTATTCCAGGATACATGGGAAATTCCTGTAACAGAGACCAATATGACCTGCTTTCTTCCATGGCTTTATAGTCACTATGTCTCAGGCCAGATGAAGGCTGCTTGTGACCTCAGCTTGTCCCGCAAGTGGTGAAGGCAGGAATATCTGCTTGGCAGTTTTGCAATAGCTTAGGTAATGGAGTTGGGAGGTTCTGGAGAAGGAGAGAAGGAGGTATCTCAGATCGTCTCTGCAAGTAGCAGCTTAAGTTACAAAACGAAAATGTTGCTGCATGAGCCTGTTGGTCTTCATTTTGGGGGTGAACTCTTCGCTGGGGGTATAGTGGCAGTTGTTTCTCCCTGGTCTTTTAAATCTTCATCCTGCTGATCTAATCAGTCTCTGCTTTCACTGGGTTAACTTGTTTTTTCCACCCTGCTGGTATTTTTGTCAGGGTGTCAGCTCTCCTAGAAGGAGCACTGTCTGCACTGGATGATGAGGTAGTCAGCCACGTAATGTCTATGTGCTTTTGACACATGAACACATGATGTCTCACTGCACCTCTAGTAGTTTGGTATAGCTGTCAGAAGGAAAATGACAAAGGGGGAGAGATTGGTCATGTAATAGGACATCCACCATCAACAGTTTGAGGATATTTATCCGTGCAAGGATTTCTTCCAGAATACCTCATTCTTCCTGCCAATTAACTGCATTTTTGAATGGTGTTATTCCTTTAACTCTTTCCTAATCTGAAGCGTG
>VXAL01018921.1:79121-100793 GCA_013399475.1 Chauna torquata
CAGCAGTTTTAGCTGTTCTTAAGGGACTTTACATTAGACCTAAAAAGCAAGAATGACCTACTGTTACGATGGCTGGAAATTTTCTGAAAGCCTTTGTTTTAAAGCAAAGGTTGTTGAAACTGAAACATGTGGAAATTGGTTGAGTCTTTGACAAAATTTTCATCATGATATGAGGGTAGATTTATGGTCCTTGAGGCTGTTAGCAGGGAACTAGATGGGAGGGAATCTCTGGTTTCCTTGTTCCCTTGATGTCTGCTGGGGGAAATTGTTGCAGTGGTGGGGAAGGAGGGACTGAACTCAAAAAAAAAAAAAACAAAAAAAAAAAACCCAAAAACCAGCTTTTCTACAGTTTTGCTCTTTAAAATGCAGTTTATATTCTGCCTTTACTTTGACACCTAACAAATTTTACATGCATTTTATTCTAAATGTGAAATTTTCTGTATGGGGGAGTAATTTTTGCACAACTTCCAATTTTTAACTTTCTGCACTAATTAACAAAGTGACTTCATTATCTTCCCATAAACTTTTTACTTATAAGCATTTCTCAGGGTAATTAAACTGTTTAATTCAGCTGATAGTGTACATAGTTTTATTTACAATGTAATTAGGACCTCTACAAGAAAAGCATGAGCAATTAACAATTTAATCCTCATGAAGAATCTTTTCAGTTTTAGGTTTGGCTTTCTTGTGCTTTTAATCTCTCCACAACTATCTCTTCCAGAATGAAGGTAAATGAATATACAGTGTATTTAAGATTATTTCAAAGGGTTAGTCACAGTTTGGAGAGCAGAATTGACTTACTTGCATAGGTTGCAAATAGAATCTTTTTTTTTTCCCCCCACACTGAGCAGTGTCACTTTGTCTTTCAGCAGGTACTTGAGATTCCAGGTTTCCTCTTCTAGCTTAGACATTGATTTACTGTCTGGCCTTAGCTAATCTATTATCACGCTTTCAAATTTATGTGCCTATAGCTATGTTCAAATACTTGAATAAGTGACTTGAGGACTGTTGAAAAGCAAGTCATTTATGTAATTGTGTAACTATGGAGTACGGCACCAGTTCTGCAAAAGCTGAGGATGCTGAATTTTACACTGATTAGTGCTGTTCACTTAAACGTTTGCATAATTCTTAGTAGGAAGGGGAACTGGGTACCTAATTTGAAGTAATAAATTTTAAATATTCTGTCACTTTCTAAGCACATCAGTTTATTCATGTGTAAAATATTTCTACTTCTACTCTATGATTCTATATAAAAAAAAATTTTTTCTGTATTCACCAAGTTGCCAGCAATTAGTGTCTGCTGAATGTGTGCAAGTAGAGAAAAGTTAGATAATGAAATGATGCCATGACAGCAACTGGTAAGAAAAAGTAATCAACAAAGTATGAATGATTATTTCATTAAAAATGTATAAATATTTAAGTAAAAGCTCCTTCTTATTGAATAACTTTTTGGAAAAAAGACACTTGTGCTAAGTATCCAACTCTGCAGCTCCCTTGCTCTCACCCTAATAAAAGCATTTCAAGAGATGTACAGAGTGTCCTGCAGATTAATAAAAAAGCATAATGGGTATTTCTTATCTTTCCTTAAAGGGGATTGGGGGGGGCATGGATAGTGGATATGTATGCCGTTATATCTATATAGATAATCTCTCAAGTGATTTTGATTTTATCCTCGATGTAAGTAAGTGCTATTGACGAACATTGCTGGTGTAGACAGACAGGATATGTTTTGAAGCAATTATTTCTGAGGTGGAAATACTGACCATCCCTGTGTGACCAGCTTCCATCCATTCCATCCATCATGTACTTATTACAGTATGTGCAGCTTTGACTGCAAATTACACATATGTCCTCCTGTAGTCTACATCCCCTTTGCTCCTTTGGTTCATTTTCAAGAATAGCTCAGATCTTTCCAGGCTTAAGTAAAGAATTAATTTATACTTTGAAGTGATCAGAATCCTTCTCTTAAAAAATACGTGACTTGATTTAATGCTGTGTTTTCTGAAGTAAGTTAAATGTAGTTCCCCGTGTATTTAAAACAGTGACCCTTTCTTTTAAATTGCTTATGATGGTTAATCAGCAAATCAAGACATACTTCAACTCTAATTAAAGCTCAGTAGAAACGCAGAAGGGTAATGGACATGGGATAGGCAATCATCTGAAAATTGGAAAAGTAGTACATTACAGAAAATGTTTATGGCACATTTACATTTTTCAGAAGGCAGATACAGTTGCTTCTGCTGCATCAGTTATCAGGACTTTAATAATTAGCTGCAGTATAATTAACCATTAAATCAAGGAAGTTGTAGTCCTGCTTCCATGATAAGAGGTTTCAATATTTCTGTATTCATGGTATGGAACAGTTATATCTTGGTTTTAAATTACTCTGGTAGAGCTTATTTACATTTGCAAGCATGAATAAATTGTACAGCTCTCAATATTACATTTGTGCTGTGTTTTGTATGGTCTTCATACAAGTTTCCACCAAAAAATGGAATCCTCTCAGGTTGGGCTCAGAATCTTGTTAGTTCTTCGTCCTGTGACCCAGGCTGACCCAGCTCTGGGAGGCCACCTGGCTTCATGTAAGTTGTGCCATTCACAGCAGCTACGTGTCAAGCCCACTGTCTATCTTTTGATAAGTCTTCTTTAAATGTGTATTTTTGGCAGTTCTAGATGGTTCTGAATCCTGGAGTTGCTGCTGCTTCAGACCTTGGATTATTAGATGTGTATCTTTTTTTCCCTAACTTTTTTTCCTTGTCTGTGTGGTTAGAGTAGCAAACATAGTGAAGTATACTAGGCTGGATTTGTTGCTGGTTTGGTTTCAATAACTTACATTTTTTGTGAATTTGGCATATGATGCAGGAAGATTATATAGTGATGGGAGGGAGGGTAGGAAAAAGTGCTTTCTTTTTTTTCTTCCTACACATATATGCTTACATTTATAAGCATATATGATCCCGTGGATGATTTTTTTTTTTAGAAAAGACAAATTTATTTTATAAATTATTGTGGAAGCAAGAGTGTTACTAGTCTCTGTGTATATACTATATGTGAACCAATTACAATTTCTTTCCAAATAATTCAAAATTTCTTTCCATAATCTTTTTCTTTTGGACTGGTATTGATAATATATTGTTCCTTCTCAGAAATGACTTCTTCCTCCCATCCCACTATTCCCTTGAAGTTCTGATGAAATCCATTTGGTTTGTGCAGAAACAAAATAAAAGAATCTCTCGCTCGTTGTCCATATGTTGCATGCACAAAGCAAACAAAAGATAATCATTGCATTTAGTTTGCAGTTTGAGTGCATTTAGTTTTGAAGTGAATTGCACTGAGACCTGAGGAGGCAGGGCTCTGCTGTTGGGTGCCTCACTGACTGTTTCTGGCTGAGTAGTGGAATGCAGAGCTGGTACAAAAAGCTGCCAAGAAGTCTGCTCATGTCAGGTTTGATTCTTCCCAGTGCTATGCTGGGCCAACTGCATGAAGAGCTAAGATACACGATGTATTTTAGAAAAGTCTGATGCTCATAATTCATGAGCTGATGAGGCTTTTATGATAGGCTTCTGTGTCTAAACTAGCACTGCTTCTTCTCGTAAATTTTTCTTTCTTTGTAAGATCCTTGCAGCAGTATTCCATTTGATCAGCTTTTGATTCTGGCTGTATCTAGGAGGTTGACAGAATATACTTAACTCCAGGATGCGCTGTATAGTGCACAAGGTGCTGGAGACTTCCTAGCAGTTTGTTACAGCTGTCAGGGTTACACAAGCCATGATAGTAGTGGATGGACAGCTATTGCAGTTGGTGAAAGAACATATTGCTCAGAAAAGAGGTCATGTGCTGGGTCTTCACAGTGAATTAGAATAAACAGAGGATACAAGTTAAATTTCAGGGGCATTTGGATTTCTAAGATCTTGCACAGTCCGAAGTTTCCACAATAAAATTAGGCATGTTCTCTGTGTGCTGCGGGACACTTTGGGTTTTGTGTTGGTGGGTGTTTTGTTTTAACCTTTTTTTTTTTACCATTAATCAGATCTGTTGTTCTGAAGTCTGCTGTCTACAGTAGGTGTATATAACAGTGCACGAACGGAATGTTTTTTCAAAAGATGTGACTACACATAAAACAAGAATTGTCTAGCAATTCCTATTCCTGAATACAATTTCAAAGAAGATTTTATATCTTATGTAAATAATGGGCAAATAATGGGGGCGGGGAGGAAAAAAAAGAAAAAAAACCACAGGAGATTCTTGAGAAATGAAACTCCTGTATTTTTCTCAGGTCTTAAAAACTAGATAATTAACTAGTCAACTAATGTTTTTCTCATTACAAATATTAAGTAATTGGTTTAAGTTAATGTGAAATTCATTCTTGAAATTGGGTCTTATTTTACCCAGTTAAAAAACCTGCATTTCTCATCAAACCATCCCAATTCAAGGAGGATCTGACAGTTATTAATAACTTGAAACTTATGTTAAAGTCAACAAGAATAGTTAATATTTGCACATAAATGTAATTCTGAGTGATTTCCTTTTGTTGAAGTTAGTTCACCAGGAATTTTGCTAGAATTCAGGACTGATACTTTTAATTTATCTTACGTTGCAGATAATTTGTATGTAGTAGATGGAAGGGCTCTGAAGAATGCAGTACTGGAATGACACTGAATCTAGGAGCTTTTGTAATCTGTGAGAAGAAGAAACTGTATTACAGAAATTGACTTCAGTAGGATCGAGACTTTCTTTAACAATTCCATGGAGCTTTAAGTATTTTTGCAGTCTATTTTAAGACGTGCATACTGGTGGAAATAGTGCTTCTAATCAAAATGGGCTATATTTTATTCAGACCTTGGAGACCAAGTAGGTAGAGCTAATTGGCTTATAACTGACCTGCTTAAAGGATGTCAAAATTGGCTGTTGGCTGTTTCTTTATAACATTAGTTTGATTGACTAAGAGTCTGGCAGCAAGATATGAAATATTATGAACCCGATTCATTAAAATTGTCCTCATTTTAGATCATTACATATTTTCAGAACAAATGGAACATACTTGCAGTATAAAAGACATATAGATATGTAAATTGTTAACCCATCACCACCACCTTCTCCCTCTGTTCCACTTCATGGAATTAAGAAATTCCACTTGATCATATGAAAGTAAGGGGGGAGCAGTGGGACATAATTTTTTTCTCATGGCACCATGCAAAATAAACATTGTGGGGTTATTTGTTTGTTTAAATCTTTAAAAAGGAGTATCATGGGCTTGACTTCCATTATTTACTTCCAAGTTGTCTGGTTGCCTGCCATGCAAGGACTCAATGCAAAAGCAATGTGCATATGGATCTATATTGACATTGAAATTTTGCCTCTTGTATTTATTGGGTTGAGATGGTTTGTTTATTTGGATAACAGTTTTATTTCACCTTTTTTAAATCATTAACTTTTGTGCTACTAGGCATATAGCTGTCCTTTCTCAGGTGACTGATCTTATTACTCTGTTTGTAGGATTCAGTTTTGAATGTGGCATAATTAGGTGATGGTTAGATGTCCAATGCAAGTGCTGTTTGTGGTTTGAAGAAATGGCAAATAGTGATTATCCCACCATGTCAGAGGATGGAAAATTGGGAATTTTCAATGCCTTGCCTGCACATGTGTTTTGCACATATGTGCTTCATACCTAAGCACTAACTGGTGTGGAGGAAGATACTGCTCTGTGCTCTTAAACCTAGCCATTAGTGTAAGGTCAGGACCAGAAGGACTATTTTAGTTAGAAAAATTAGTGCTGAAACTGGGTAACTTGATGTCATCCCATCTGTTTACTATGGGGATACTACTCTTACAGAGAGACAAAGAATTATTTCTGTGAATGCAGAGGGAGGTGGAGTTTTGCTTGCAGTTCATCTTTTCAGGTAGTGTTTATGTTGGAAATCATCCCATTGAAGTTTACCAAGGGCCACATTTCAACTACAGCATTTACCGATGTCCTTGGCTTTCTTCTGTCATACCCGCTCTAACCTTTGCAAACAGGCTCATTCAACTTTGTTGAAGAAGAGCAAGCAACCCTCCAGATGCCCCTGGTTTGGGTGGGCACTGATGTTATGTTAAACCTTGTTTCAGAAAAGTATTTTGTATGTGTACATAGATGTAATATTCATATCTCTTACATTCACAAGTTCCCATGAAGTGTTATTTAAAGCAGCCATAACGTTGTAAGTTGAGCAAAGCAGGTTCCCATCTTTGAAGGGTATTTTATGTGTGTCTTGTGCAATGGAGATCACTACACTAGCCTGCAGCCTGTCCACAAGTGATGGAAGTGCTCCAGCAGAAGGGATGATCAGATTCACACAGGGTACAGAGAAATGTGGCATGGCCTGGGTCTGCCTTAACAGACACCCGTGGAGGCCACTGCAGTCCTTGTTCTCTACAAAGCTCCAGGGCAGCCCTGTGCTCTGCCTGCATCTTACTGGCTGCTTGGGGAAGATGCAGCTGCGCTGCTGCCTCTCCTGTTGCAGAGGGGAGTGGTAGGGTGCTTGCTTCTGTGACTTTAAGGGGTGCAGGTGCAGCTTCCTATCCTTCAGCCAAAGGCTTTTGTATTTTGTTTTTTTTCATTGCAGAATTGTGGCAGAGCCACAGGTGAGATGGCATTAAAACACATCTGCTGGTCATCTACAACTGTGTTACACACAATGCTTACGATTTACAGTGGTGCCATTCCGCATGCTTTGAGCTGTGCATCTTATCCAACTCTGCTCCAATGGAGCTGCTCATTATTATATATATATTTTAATTGTTTTTGTATTATTCCAGAAAATTCTACAAGGTCCAAACCTCTCTGAAATCCTCATTACCTCTAACAGCAAATGATGCATTCAGCATCTTTAAGCTGAAAAACTTTGCCCCTTTTTCTTTCTTTACAGTATAAAGAGCTGTTTCAGGTTGTGCATTTGAGCACAGAAGGCACAACATAATGAGTACCAGTCGTCTGGAAGAGGCAAGATGCTGGGAGGGGAGGGTTGCCTTTTGTGTCTTTGTGGTTTTGTTTTTTTGATTTGTTACATTGCAATTACAAATGTAGTGGGTTTCAGAGATGTTGCTAGATGCTTCTGTTTGTTTGTGTGTGTGTGTGTTCCTTAGCAAACAGTTTGACAGTTGGTAAAGTGAGAATTCTTCTTCCACATCAGTTACCCCACATGCAAAGTGAAAGTCACAGTCACACTGCATTCGTGTTCTTTGCATTTCAAATCTCTTGGGATGTAGGTGTCTGAGGTAGAAGTCTGGCATCTTTAAAGGAGTCTTGTAAGTATCATGGGGGAAAATAATATGATTAAAATAATGACCTTTCTTGGTAGTCGAAACTTAACATGTGGTAATGACTGAAAACTTGCTCCTTGTTCTCCACATTCTGTGTTGAATGGTTTTCATATTCTTTTCTGCAGCGATCAGGTCACAAATTTTAAAACAAAGCCACAGCAGCCAGTATTAAGTAGTGGGTTCCTTAAAGAAGGAACGATCTCTTGTCCTTATTGGCAAACCTTCATAGCTAAGGTCAGGCCTTCCTTTTCTTTGACTTTGGTTGGAGATGCTATTTCCGTGTAGTTCTGCATTGAACATTGCAGCCAGGCTCTGCCTGGGGAGACAAGGGAGGATTTGAGGCTTTGGTAGATGCTGGTTAGCAAGCATTTCAAACTGCCCATTCCAGTGCCTAAATTAGTTGCAATGTGATGGCATTGTAGTTAAGAAAGAGCAATATATGATTCAGACCATCTGCTACATGAAGCTTCTGGGCTTTCTCTTATATAAATAAAAATACTGTTAATGGGTAGAAGTAGCTGTGATGAAGGACATGTCTGTAGTACCCCTTTGGATGTTGTGGTTTCTTACCTGCATATATGTGTACATGTGTATGTGATATACAAAGGAAACTTATAGCAAAAAGCAAGGCTCACTCAAGCCTTGTGAATTATTTCAGTCATTGTGCAATAATAATGGATTATGAAACAAGTCCGCAGTTCTACTTAGTGCATTCTTTAAAGAAAAATGAACCATTTTATCTCCCTGTATTTCACCAAACCTTTCCAGTGCTTTCTTTTACTAGTGAAAACTTAGTCTTTTTCATCCCAGTGCACTGAATGATCCTTTTCTCACATTAAGTGTAACACTGGACAGATAATAGTAAGCACAGTGATTTGCCTCCAGTCTTTCTTCTGTCCATCCAAAGTACTACTGCAAAACCTGCTTTTCTATGTCAAATTCATGCTCATTTACATGATCTTTGGTTCTCATGGAAAATTCACCTATTTGCATCTTATGGTCCCTTGAACGTTTCTAATTGATTTGAGGTCTTGATACTAATCATTACCTCCAAGCATTTTTCCATGTCTATCTACCATTTTCTCTTTCAAATTCCACTGAAAACTCAATTTTTTTCTTACCATCTTTTCCCCAGTACTCTGCACATCCTACCTTGACTGGACTGTTTTTTTCATTTGTCTTAAGTATTTATGGATTGGAATATGTCCTTTCCTGTACATTAAATCCTTTGGTACTCTCTAGCCAGCCTTGACTGTGTGAATTTAATGAGGGTTGTCTAGTGGTTGGTGTCATGAGTTATCTTAAGCTGATTTTTCAACTGTCTGCAGTTGGACTAGTTTACCACTTTCCTGATGTGGCACACAAGGGTGGCCTGAAAGCTGCTACTTACAGCGACAATCTCATTCCCAAAGTCAATGGTTCATCTGGATGCAGGGCTGCAGCTGCATTCCTCTCAGGTATGCATTTATGTTACAGGGTGGAATGTACATCGGGGCGGGGGGCAGATGGACGACTGACGGAAGGCTAGTATCTCCTGAGCATCTCCATAGTGCTTGGAGAAACATCCAGCAGCAGAATACTAGAAATATATTTTAGATCTCTAAGTAATCTAGCATATTTGCAAACTCAGGAGAGGTTATGAACAGGGATAGTTATGGTCCTGATAGTTTCTGGACTGGTGCTTTCAGTGTGGAGTGTGATGGAGCTTTTCTACTCCTCTTGAGTAATTGCTTCTACACAGGAAGAGCTGAGGTTCTTCTGCAGTCTTGGAAATTGCTCCTACTTACAAAATACGGAAGAAGATCATAACAGAAATTTGAAATTTTGTTAACCATCATTTTGTTAATCAAACCTAAATTGGAAAGTTCCAAAACCATAGTCAGATGTAGCAAGAATCTATTTACACATCTCGCAGTGTAGAATAAAACCCCCATAGAATATTTGCACTTTTTCATAATCTGCACATGTTCTTTATTTCATTTAAATGGACAACACATCAAAGGAAGCTCTTTCTTGAGTCCTTGACTGTACCTTGCAAAACCTACCACATGGCTGTGGCACAAATCATTACCAACATGCTTTATGACACTTTGTGCACATCTTGAAGGTAAGTTGGGAGACTTCCACAGGATAATGAACTATAATATCTCAGCTTCAGCCAGCTCATTGACATCTGTTTTTAGTCACTAATATTAACAGATGACGTAAGGCACTGTACAGCTTTCTTCTGACTGTTTTCAGGCATATTTATCAGAAACACTGTGCACAGCTCCCAGATTTGTAGTGGAGCTATAATCAGGTAATTTGCAACAAAAAATGCTGTCACTCATGTTTTCTGTCTATCTTGTTAAGCTATCTTGTGAGACTGTAGTTAGAGTAACTATAATATTTTTCAAAGCTTTGCTTATGTTCTGTTGTGGTATGTAACACTGCAGTGGATTACCAGGTTACAGTACTATTAAACAGTTTGTATCAGAATATGGAGCTGATACCATATCTAACAAAAACTTTGGTGCAGTTTGGGTGATTGTAATGTAATTACTGAGGTAGTCTGAAAACTAGCTGGTCTCCATGGGTTTTTGAGGGAACAATTGATAGACAGAGACTACAGGATGTTGGAGCAATCCATTTTTATCTTAGATATCTTTCATAGATATCTTATGATTGCGTAAACTGGTCATGGTTCACTGGGGACTCCTAGTTGTCTTGAGTGTTTTACAGGGTTAGTGTTTTAGCAAGAAGTGTGCACAGAGTCCCTGGAAAGTGTTGTGGTGTTGGGAGTCCAGGGTTGTACCTCACCCCACTGTTGACCTGCACTGCAAACTCACTCAGATTGCTTCATCTCACTGTGCATCAGCCTCACCACCTGCTGAATAAAGGTAGTAACACGTAACTTCCCAATGACATGCTGTGACCTCTTCTGCTACAACAGTTGGTCACTAAAAGTCTGGTGGTTCAGATGACTAATAATGACTTTCTTGAATCTATTTAATTTAAATCTCTCTGGAAGACTGTTTTCTTTGTTCCTCTGTATGGCATGCTGCAGTTCCCTTTCTGGGCATTTCCTTACCTCTTCTTATCTCATAGGAGTGGTATCTGGAAGGCAGTTTTGTCTGGCACCCAATATCTTGTCTAATGATCTGAGCAATCAACAGAAGAAATAATTAAGCACTTAAAGTGATTCTTGGAATTTTCTGAAGACAAAATATTGGTCAGAGGCTGGCTTTGTGATTTCTGTGTTTGTACGGTAAATGTTTGGGTCCTTCTTTGCCCATTCTGTCTCTTCTGTCAGTCTTTTGCATGTGTGTTGCAAAAACAAAGTACTTAGAAAAGCTCTTGCGGTAGCACAAGCTGTCCTTACTTCTATTCAATGAGTGCAAGTTATTCAGTTCTTAAGTGTGGGATACATTTTCTTTGCACTTCTGTGCATTCATCCAGGTGGTATTTGGGTATTTGGATCTTGCTACAGCCTGTGGGCTTTTTTTCCTTTCTCATGCTTTCTGTCATGCTAGTGCAAGCATTTATGTCCAGAAAGATTTCTTGGCTTTAGTGAGCTTTCCTAGCACCTGGAATTCTCAGCTGCTGAGTTGCTTTCTGTTGCCATTCTTGCCTTAACATCTTTCAGCAGCACTGCTTCTCCACACACTACTGATCTCAGACCCACTGAGGAAATGACAGTGCTGAGTATCTTCATCTTTGGCAGACCAAAACGCTGGTTCAGATGAGTCCAAATATCTTCCAGAGCAGCTTGACCTAAACTTACTTAGAGCTGTAGCATGAACTTTTGCAAGTAAATATGTATAACTTCTAATAAATCAAAGCACTCATAAGCCAAAAGGCCCCACGGATTTACAAATCTTTTCAGGAAGATTTTTTTTTTTTTAAAGACATCTTTTTACTCTGTACTAAGGCTGCCTGGAAAGTCTCAAGGTAATTACGTTCAGCTGAGGTGCGGGGGAGACAGAGAGCATCTCTACTGATTTTACTTTCAGGATGGTTACTTGTCTTATTTCATGTCAGTGAGCCAAACTCTGTTCTTGACAAAAATGAAAACCCACTGTCAACCAAACATGGATTTACAGTGTCAAGCATCGGATGCAGCATTGCAACGGGCACTGTCTAGAATCCATATGGCATTATGAGAATACTTCACTACAGCTGTGTTCAGTATGTGTGTTGTGAACACAGACGTTTTGGTAGGCTCAACTGACAGATGTTCTTCTAAAATAATCTGGCGTGAAGACCTGCTTAGTGTAAACCAGTAGAATCTGATAAATTCTTGAGCTATGAAAGAAGATTTTTCAATACATCAAATGATGAAGCACCCCCGTATGCCTCATTTAATAGTTAATTATCCACATGACTTCTTTAGGTGTATTCTTTACAGGTTTTTCAAAATCTGAATTTTGTTCTGACTTTGCTTAAAGAACTCTTAATAATCAGAAATCCACTCATTTCTCACTTTTACCTTACATATGATGCTACAGAAGAGCTTTCCTTAATGTTTTCAGTTTGTCAGCAAATTTTCTGAAGCATAGACTGGGTATAGCATTACAGGAATAGTGTCTTTACCTTATAGTATAGAGTGGTACCTTTGTGTTCCCATTACTGCACTGTGCTCACACACCTAGTTTCACCTCTCAAGGACGATCCATTTCACAGGCATGTAAGTGACTTAAAATATTTTGGAAAAAGAAAGGGTATAAGAAGGCTGGTGGGGAATTCTGATGCAGTTACTGGTGCTTTGCTGCTGAAGCCAAGTGTTTGGATACTCAGCTGAACTCTGGAAAAGCAAAACTGTTCTGGACAGGTTTGAAATGAGCAGTAGTGTGTCTTTTCACTAGCTAGATTTAGATTAATGTAATGCGTGGACTTTCAAATTCCCAGTCCAGTGTTGGACTATATGACTATAGTTGGTAAGATCAAGACTTGACAGTCTCAGGTACAATAATTTTCTCAGGAGAAGTGGGTATAGCACAGAGCAGCCCCAAACCTCTTCTCCAGGCAAATAGAAAGTAAAAGCCGACTGAAGCATGAGAGATGATATAGATATTTGCACCACTCATGTCAGCGGCAGCAACCATTATTTCAAGGATCTGTTCCAATAGCTTCAGGGGCAGATCAAAGCTAACATGTTAAACTACTACAGTCAAGCATGTATAATCAGAATGTTCAGCTTTTCTTTTTTTTTTTTAAAAAAAAAAAACATAAGGTGCCTTTTCTTTCAACCACTTGTTGAGAATTCGTTTTCTTTTGTAAGTACTGTGTGTTGAATATACCAATAGATATAGTCTATTCTATTACAGGTGTTCTCTGCTTCCCTTTGCTTCACCTTTAAATATCTGTGATTAGGTTTGGGAAGAGTCTTTCATTCTTAAACTTATTTAAATAAGTTTAAATAAGTTTAAACTATTTTAAATTTATTTTAATATTTTTTAAAATTTATTTAAAACTTTAAAAAACTAATTTTAAAAAACTATTTAAATAAATAACTTAATTATAAAAATAGCATTTTGCTGTACTTCATGGAATAGTTAGACCAATTAATTTATTCAAGATGATGGTGCTCTGAACTTGTATCTATTTTTGGAACATTAATGATATGCTGAAATGCTTCCTGTGGAAAATCAGACAGATACAAGCATTAACATGCGTTAATTAAATCTAAGGTAACATTATATTGTTGGTCAGAGCTCTACAGTGTATACATGGATGTTTGGTTAATCTTTTTTTGTATTATTTAGCCTAGCTGTATTTCCTTATTAATGAAATGTAATAATTTCTGTAAATAGTAGATAGAATTGGATTCAGACAGGTCAAAGTTCATTTCTGTCCATGTTGTCCAAGATCAAATTCTGCTTTACACAGTGTAGAAAAAACATGTGGGGACACGACTTGTTTGTCAGAAATGTTAAACTGAAACACCCATTGGTTAACTGTTCTCTACAATTTTTGTAAAGCTTTTTTCTTTAAAAAAGTCAAACCTCCAAAAATCTAAGTTTTTATTCAAACCCAAGTATGTTGTTTTCTACAGTTTTCACCTGAATAGATTTGTCATTATATTCCTGTAATATCTGTGCCTTGTTTGATATTGGTCTATTGGCAAGAAGAGAATATCACTAAAATGTTAGTTTATCACTGCTGAATATTCCTATTTTGAAAGTCTACTTTGTACTTAGAAGGAGAGACCTGTGTTACTTTACTCATGGTGGTGCGATCCTAAAGCTAATTTGTTAGATCTTGCACATTGGTTCAAGCAGAATGTCTTGCACAGGTTTTGCATAAGCAGGTTTGAAAAGCATTTGCTACTGCAAAAGTAATCAAATATTCCTCACATCAGACCTTAACAAAGCAGTGGAGGATAATCTGTACAAAGTGCAGTTGCTGATTGCCATGCCCTCCCATCCAAATAATAAATAACTTACAGCTATCACGTGTTCTTTCCACACTTAAGCGTACAGGCAGAAAAAGACACTATCTACATTTCATCATTAGCTTAATCAAGCCAGTGTATCAGTAACCTGCCGAGAGACTGATTGCTGAAGAGCAGGAAGAGTTGATGTCTGTGTAACAAATGGTTTTGAACCTTAAAGTTCTTGAATTTTATTTAATTTTAACTAAAGTTTTTCAAAACTAGGTGTTCTCTTTTGTGAGAAGGGTTAGTATTTCAAAAAGACTGGGAACAAAGCTTGAACATACTTAAATACTACAATTCCCTTGTTCCCTTTTCGTGTGTGTGTGGGAATATGTTTTGTTTTGTTTCCCAATGTGAAATAGGAGTGCTTGACCCTTGGAGGAAAAGGGGATCCTTACAATCCAGCAACCTTGACTGAAGCAAGGGACGGCATACCTTCAAGGCATGCTTTTGGCCACCCAGCACTGAGGCTGTGATTCAGGTCTGCTGTTTTACTGTAACAAAGTTCTCCAGGCTTGCAAGCTCCTTACCATGGAGCTGAGAGCTAAAATCCAACATCTGGGTAAAACTAGGGCTTCCAGATTTCACACTACAATGGAGGAGTGTCAGCCAGGAACCTAGTCTTAGAGCCGCATACTGAAAACAGAAGGATGGGGGACCCTCTGTTTTCAGGTTCAGGTTAGTGCCCTAACTAGTTAGATGGATTTGGCTGTTCTTGCATAATTATTTATCTGTATGAAAAATCTCTGACCTGTTTTGGACTATGGGAACTATTTCTAGACCAGTTTCATTTTAAACAGCTATTTTACTGTGTATGTAATGGAAGCAAATGGAATGTTAGCAGGAAAGATAAAAACTGCCACAGGTCAGTTTGAAAACATAAATGACAATAAAGGATTAGATATTTGCTTGGAAGTTACGTAGATACTTGTTTGGAGGCAAAGAAGTTGGAATACAAGAAACAATTTAGGGGTCTATAAAAATGTTTCATCATCCAAGGAATTTCAGAGTCTTGGTTTGTCTGCATTTTACCCTAAAGTGTTTTATTTTGAGGTGATGAAGATAGTGAGTAACTGTGCACACTTCTTTTGGAATTCTCACCTTTCTCTTTCTTCTAGTCTTCTGTCTTCTTTTTTTCCTCCACCTTCCTTGAGATGTTTTGTGGCCTCTTTTCTTCCTCTGTCTCCAGATACGTTTTTGTTTTGTTTCCTTTCTAGAGTTTTAAAGCCCTCTGGTTAAAAAGAATGAAGAAGGCAGATCTGAAATGCTCAAGAGTTCACATCCTGTAAAAGCAGGAGTGAAATTCAAATGGGGAAATAAAATTATAAAAAAGCACAATGCATGGGACTGAAAGGTTGAAAGAAGGCTTGAAAAGCTTCAAAAACAAAATTTTCCCTTTGAGAAATGTTCTATCAAAATGTTCTTTCAGCTTTTTTTATCTCTTGGGTCTTCAGTGAATTATGTTTTAAGATTGAAATACTCCCTTGAGCATATGTAAGCTCAAAAATGAATTGGAAACTAACTAGGGATGCAGAATTCTACTTTGTACCTTGGAAGTTTTTTTTCCCCCAAACTGTGCTTGATATACTGGATTTTTCTAGTTCAGGGATATACATAGTTCTGGAATAATTGATAACAGCTCTTATTTTTCATAATAGAGTTGATTTCTTTGCACATGTTGATGCTTTTAGTTTTTTCTCAGTATCAAGTCACAACAATTTACCTCATGTTTTATAAAGCCGATAGTGTAAGATGTAAGAGTGCAAGATGATGACAGTTTAACAGACAAAATAGCCAAGGCGTTTTGGGGGAAGATGCTGATGGAGATGACAAGGATGAACTCTAAGGTTATGAATTAAAAATATGCAATATAAAATACATTGACTAGACATAGATATATTCTCTGAGGGAGACTGGACTGGTCCAAATTCTGCGCTGCTTTATTTTTCTTATTTTCCCACTAGGCCACATTCTGACCTGGATCAGATAAACATCAAATCAGAGTTAGTAGGCAGAAATGAAGCAGTTTATAAGTGTGAGATAGAAGACTCGCAGATGTTGATGTCACTGTAGCTGCATCTGATACAACTCAGTTTGGACTAAATAAAGCATTAAATACTTATATGCTTCTATTATATATATATTATATAGTTATGAGCTTGAGCATCCCCAAGTATGTTTTCAGTGCAGAATTTTATTTGAAAAAAGGCCCGCTAAGGATTCTGTGCTAAGTTATCCAACAAAAATAGTTTAAAAGGAGTCGGTACCTCATATGCATTACAGCCTTGCTAAACATGCTGCTTCATTTGGTGAGGTTTGAACAAACACTGCGTTTACATAGCTAATCTTGCTTAATAGCAGTATTAAAACATTGAAAAAAGACTGCAGCTGATGGGTAGGCTGATGGAGACTAAGGATGTCAGAAGATGCTATATCTTTTAATTGCAGGAGTAGGGATGCTCTGCCTGTGTTGGAAGGGTTTACTTTGAGAATTGGATCCATGAGTTTCTGGACTTTGTCACATGTTTTCAATATTGTTATTTTCATAGAAGTGATTTATAATTATTTTCATTGTTGCTATGATTCTAGCTAACTTACAAGTCGTGCACATAAGGAAGCTTAAAATGGAAAACTGATTGTCTAGTATCCAAATAATGTCTGAAGCAGCCTCGCGTTCAAAGCTGGGCTTGCAAATAAGAAAACTTCTCTTATTTTCTTCTTTACTTAAAGAGACAACAAAATAAAAAGGCAGTGGTAAAATGTTGTGATTGAAGAAATGACAAGTAGATGAATGAATGATCCTCACCCTTTTTAGCTGTTGGATAAATGACAGTTGCTAGACACAGCCTCAGTTAATGGGTTGGAAGCACTGGATTCCTCAGCATGTAGGAAATGAGAAATGACATTTATTAAGTCAAATGCTTGATTTGCATTCAAATAGGGGTGGAAGAAAGCTCATTGGTTTGACTGTCCAACTTACTGAAGACTAGGGTTTTTATTTATGAAAGTTTCTCAAGATCTCAACATTGCTGCCATCAATCTAAACAGACTGTGTGGGTTGGTGATGGCAGTATGTGGTGTTCTCCTTTCTGCTTCAGTGCAGGAAGATCTGCAGCTGCCTGTATCCTTGGCTGTGCTGCTGCAGGGTGCCTGGGCAGGCTGGATACCATAGACCCCTCTGAACGCATCTCACAGAATGGGCAGGGTTGGAAGGGCCCTCTGAAGATCTAGTCCACCCCTCCTGCCGAGCAGGATCACCTAGAGCACGTTGCACAGGATGGTATCCAGGCGGGCTTTGAATATCTCCAGAGCAGGAGACTCCACAGCCTCTCTGGGCAACCTGTTCCAGTGCTCTGTCACCCTCACAGTAAAGAAGTGCCTCCTCACGTTGAACTGGAACCTCTCGTGTTTCAGTTTGTGCCCATTGCCTCTCGTCCTGTCGCTGGGCACAACTGAAAAGAGACCGGCTCCATCCTCTCAACACCCTCCCCTCAGAAGTTTATATACATTAATGAGGTCTTCAGCAGTCCTATCAAAGTGAGCTTTGTGTGCAAGTGGAAATTCTGGGTGAAAAACAAAACAGAATAGGACCTCTTTAGAGATTTTTTCTTTTTTTCTTCTCTGAAGTAGTTCACGTTCTTTCTGAATTTGAATTCTAGCTAAAAAGTTTTTCAGAATTTCTTCACCAAAAGGGTTTAAGCATATCTTATTATAATATTTCTAAAAGTAGACCTTACTGCACAAGGCACTCAGAGGAGATGAGCAGGCAAACTTCCCTGGTGTGTAAGTGAAACCTTCAAGCCAATAGATAGATGTCTTTCCCTGTAGTGAGGGAGTCCTCTTCCCACCCCTTTAAGTACACCAGCCCTGGAGCTGACGTGCTTAATTCTGGCAGTGAAGATCAGCTCTGTAGATTAAATAGAGTCCCTGAAAGTCATGTACCTAGATAGTTCTACCACTACTACCTTTCAGTGTTGCGCTTGAAGCCGCATTGTTCAGGAATCAAAATGCTTTTCTGCAATATTACATTGATTCTCCACGCTACAGCCTGATGAACTTCAATCGTTTTTTCTCCTCAAGTGATCACTGATTAATCTAAAAATCTGTGAAATTAAGTTGTTTGAACCAGGAATTAAAAAATTTCTAGAAATTAAAAACAAAGAAACAAATCAAAACAGCCACCAGCATCAGGAAGTGATTAAACATGACAACAACTGAGACATTGAAATTAGTTGTCCTCATTCCAAAGGATTCGTAACTACTATGATGTTTTTGAAGCTATTAAATGATAGTTAAACTGTGTTATTATTTGTAAAGCAGCTACTTTTGTATCCCAGGCCCACTGAGTGAATGTCTTGCACAGCAGGAGGTTGGAAGATAGTGAGCCTAATCATTGTCATTTTACTGTACAAGAGGCAATTTTAGAAAATGATTCCTTAAATTATAAGATCCAAACAAAGACAAGGCTCTGCAGCTGGGAACTTTGTTCTTTTTTGTCGTTAAAAGTGTCTTTCTTCCTAATGTTGTCAACTTGGCATGGTTTCGTTCTTACTAGTCTAAATGTAGTAAAAGAAATCTAAAATTTTGCATATTTGATAATCTTTCTACTACTTAATACGCGTATAAGGAAGTGCATTAGACTAGCTTTAAGAATTTTCTGTAGAAAGGGTACTGTGCAAATGATGAGCCTGTTTCTCTCCTGAATTACCCTGGCTTGTCTCCAGTATAATTGTGCTGCAATCAATAATATTACCCTGCTGTAAATTTTAAATAATGTAGAAGAGAATCAGATGTGATGAATCTAACATTTTAGATGAGAGTTTGCAGATAGCTTATACGCGTCTAGTAGTCTAGACATTTAATCATTACCCTGGTTATGCAGATGAAATCTTTTTACTTCTGCTACATATTGTTTGGAAGGTTTTATGGTGCCACCCACCATAACCTCCTGATCTTAGTCAGTGTTTTGCAGCATATATATGTATATAGTATGTTCCTTTTCTGTGTGTTTTGCTCCCGTATCATTACCTTAGATTTTTTTCCCCTGTATGAATTTCATAAACTGCTCTCTGAACTCCTAGTCATTCAGGTCACTTTAAACGTTTTGTCACCCTCCTTTGTACTGAATTTAACTTTCACCCTTAGCAAAATGTCACCTCCAGCTGGATGCATTGCTTTTTCTAGCTTACAAAAAAAAATGTGCTCAAAACACATGCTAGTCCTGAAATCCCAGTGTGTCCCATTCTGTTTGTATTTTTTCTCATTTTTATGTGATAGCATTTTACACCCACATTGCACAGATGCATGTAACTAATGCAAGGTGCAAGGCAGTAAGAATTAGTACAATATACTGAGAGTCTCATGACTGGAGTTTCTGATATTGGGATTCCACCACGTCTTGTTAGCTCATTTTGCACAGGGCACTCCTCTCAAATGCTGTTGGTATGGGAGAAATCTGTCACATTCACAGAGGTAGCATCTCTCACTGTCAGCTAGCGAAAGCAAAATGAAATTCAAGGAGTTGCATGAGGAACACAGACAAATAATTTAGCCTGCTATTAAGCTTCAAGATTTTCCCATTTTTCCATCCTGACTTCCATTTGGTCATCAACGTTCTCTTAAAGTGCTCATTGCTGCTATTACCAGTAGGTGTGTGTGTGAAGCTGCTTGGTATCTTTAGATCACCCATTATGTATGCTGTATCACTGATTTACCACATCTGTCACCTGCTGAGTGTATAAAAGACTGCATGAAGGGTCAAAATGCAGAACTTTGCAGCTGTGCATGGAGAGCAGTTTGATGGAGAAGCAGGAAGGATCAAACTACTACTAGATTTGCTAGAGGGGAAAGTATAATGACAAGTTACTGTGACACTTATGACCGGACTGATTATGAAGACTGAATAAATCCATGGTATATTTCTAGAGTGTTACTGTACAACCATCTGATATAGGGGTTACCATGGCAAGTACAAATTTTTTTTATTAACCAGGAAGGTGAATAGTCTCGTAAAATCCATGAAACTTGTTAGTGAATAAATTGCACATAAGAAGCACCTCTATTGACCCCTATGGAAATTCAATATTTTCATACAATGCTGCAAAGTCTTTTCCTTGGTTATTTTTAAAAAAAAGTCTGTGGTACTGTCAAAACAAAATGTACAGTGTCTGGTATTCCCCATGTCTTGGATGACAGCTTAGACAGATTGGAAAATCATTGCTAAGCTAAAAATACTAGTGTGGATAAGCAGGGTAAGAAAGTAACTGACTACAATTAAATAGGACTTGCTCTTCAGCTTTGATACTCAATAAGGTTAAGTTCTTCAGCACTCCCACTTGAAAATTAAATATATATGTGTGTGTACATACACACACGGACTGTTTATTAAAGATTTCCTAACTTGTGAAAAATATTTAAGGAGACCAGTATAAATAGGAAAAAGTGTTATTGTTAATGCAACCTGAAGTGAAGAAATTGAACAAAGAAAAGCTCATGAAGTGTTGAATTAAATGTGCATGAGCTATGATTACTCCCTCCCCATGTTGCATGTACATAGAAAAGAGTTCCCCTCACTTATACCTTGTAGCCAAACAGAAATAATGAAAGCGTGGAAGGGGGGAGTGTAAAGCTATGTGGTCTCTTGCTTAGGCTCAGGCATGCAGTCACATACAACTCGATGTGATTTGCTGGCTGAAGCAGTATGGTGGGAACTTTGCTGTGCTGTTGCCATCTTCTGTATGGTTTCATACTGCTTTCTTCTACAGCAACTTTGGTTTGCAGCAGAATGATATTACTAACAACTATGATTTTCTTCTTTCGCACAGTATAACTTGTTCAGTAATTAACGATCTTAAGAAAGCCCAGTGGAATACAGAAAATGCATTGGTATTTCACCAGGAAATAGTCTCGGCTGGTGGTAAAAACTTGTGCATAGCACATGAGCAAAAGGTCAGATCAGATGCTGATCTAGCCTAGAGGCGGGTAGTGCATTGCCACTGTGGATGCTTTAGCTGATCTGTGTGTTCAGAAGTAGAGGAAGACAAAATTATCAGTTGTCCCCCCTGTTCCTCTTTCCCATTCATGCTGCAGGGTTTCTGTTTTGACTTCTTTCCCTGCCTGTCTTTGACACTGGCGGCCCTTGTCTCACAGACCACTCAGGGTGTTGCAAGTGCAATTGCTCAGGCAGAATAATAACTACTCAGAGTTAACAAGTGCTGTGTAATAGTCACGTGCAGCATTCAGTGAGGTCTGACTGTCCAGCAGCATGAACCCAAAGAACAGGAGTTATAGCTTTCTCTTATTTACAGCAAGTAATTTCTTACTACATCAGGTATATTTCTCTTAGCAATCATCTTCAGTTCTGCACATTCCTACTGGTTATTTATTTTAGCCATATGCTAAACACCTGCTCTAATTATTATCATTCTCATGTATTCAGTTCATACCGTATCTCCTTTAATGCTGTAAGTTCATATCTCCCAGTCCACATATCTTCCTCCAAGCAATACCACAGGTGTTTCATTTAGACCTCCGTTAGTCCTTTGAACTACAGTGGTTCAGCTTGTTAGCCTGTCGTCTCACTTCTTATCAGTCACATTTGCTTCTCATTACTCCAGTTGCACAGCTACCATAATTAGATTTTATATTTTTAGGCATTCATAACATTGTTTTAGTGTATGCTGTGCTATCAGAAGCATTTTAGACAAGCCATAAGACCAAACTAATTAAATTGTTCTACAGAGACTTTTTAAAGGAGAGTTATTGCTACTGGTAAATTGGTAAATTCATACATACACAGATGTTAAAGCCAGAAGACTGGTAGGACAGGTCAGTCAGACCTCCTGTGTACTGGAAGTCACAAGACCTCACCCCATATTTGCTTTCAGTCCACAATGTCTGAGATCTTTTAGGAGATGATAAGCCAGCGTTGGCTTTAAAAAGCTTCTTCCCCACCC
>VXAL01018921.1:103284-130438 GCA_013399475.1 Chauna torquata
CCTTGTTCCTGCTGCAGATTGCACACTTTCAAGAGTATTTACAAATGGCAAAACAACACTTATTTGATGTAATGCCTCAAACATGAAGTGCAAGCAGTGGGAGAGGAGAAGGCTGTAGGAAGTGAGGACTTGTACCTTGACAAGACAGACTCTTAGCCCCATCAGCAATAGAGAAGAACAAACAGGTGTCACTTGAAAACTGTTATGGCTGGCCTTTACCTTCCGGTCAGGTGGCACAACACAAGGGACCAAACACATCCATCTTTCTCTTAGAAATCCATGATATGGAAGTTGTTAGTATTGGCATTGTTCTCCCCCTCCCAGAAAGAATTTGCAGAACTCTGGCTGGTAAAACTTGTCTGCAGATAGAAGAGAGGCTTGTACAAAGCTAACCATGAAATATTTACAAAAGTAGACATGTTTTGGAAACCAAGAGAAATGAAAGCAAACACGCTGGTTTCTGAATTTCAGAACAACATGCACACACACACACCCCAGCATGGAATTTGAAGGAAAAGGTGTTCTAGGCAACAAGTTAGGTAACTCAGTTAAAAATCACTCACAGAAAAATATTTATGGAAAATTTATCTTTCCAGACTGCATTTTGCTTTTCTTAGTGGCTGGAACATTTATTTCATGCTCATCTATTTGTTCTGTTTTGCAATTCATGTGTTTTGTCATTGAGAACTCTTACAATTCAGCCTGTTTGTCTTGTAATTTAAATTGAGAAAAGACCCTCTTTACTGCAGTGCTGAGTAGTGTTTTGTGTTCAGATGGGGTTAACCACATCCTGTGCATATATTCATATATTCTGGATCTTCTCCTTTCTCTCATTTTGCTCTCTTCTGATAAAGCAAAGGTCCCTTTTGCTACAAATGGGTGGTTTGCTTTTGCCTAGTAAAAGTATGAATTTCCATTGTTATTTTTGCCTTAACAGCTCAGGAGAGGTTTCAGTCTGTTTAAAGATTCTAGTAATGATTTCAGTAATTCTTATATGTATACAGGGGTGATTTATTGTTGTATGAAAGGCAATATACTAAGTGTCAAAGACCAGAAGTAAGAAATGTGACAATGTATATGGGCTTTCTGTACAAACCCTATAACCAATTGTTAATGGTTTGGTTTTGTTTTGTTTCTTTCCTGCTGTAAGAAATATTTCTAAGAGGCTCTATGACCTCATTTAGTCCACTGTGTCTTCCACACTTTGTCCACAGCCCTGGTGATGACAAGAGCTGTTCTTGTCAATGTCACAAGAGTTTGGGTCAGGGTCTGTGTGCTGGTTCTGGTTCTTCATTTGAATTCCTCTCAAGTACCATCTGTTTTTACAGGCTTTTCCTGTGTCAGCTGTGAATTCTTCATTTATACTGAAACTGTTCCCTTTTCTAAAGCACTTGTCTCAAAAATATACTGCTGCTTGAAGCTTCATAGCCCAGAGTCTTCACTGGGGACCAGCTTCTGTCCTGCTGAGACATGAGTGAGCAGGTGGTATTTATCCTAGAGGAGCTGTGATCTAGTGCAAGCAGGAAAAATGTAATAAAGACAAATTAGGGTAGTGTAAAGAAGCAATAAGGTAATTATGGTCACCTTGATAGTTGGTGTTATCAGCATAGCAACAGCTTAATAGGATAAAAGTGTCTTATGGTAGCCTTTTTGGTTCTCTGAAGCATTGGTGCAGCAGTTTGCTGGTATATGGTGTGTTTTGCTTTGCCCACAGGAGCAAAGGAGGTGGTGTTACCACAACATGGCTTCTGAAAGGCTGTATTTGGATGTCAGATGAGAAAATGGAGTTGTAGCTGGAGTGTTCAGGGCAACTAAGAGATGTGGCTTGTCCTTCACATCCTCACTGCACAGTCAAATATCCCTCAGGAAAAGTAGTTCTGTATTTCCATTTCTGAATTTTGAAGAAGATAGGAGTAAAATTCTTCTCAGAAGGCTAATAGATTTCTCTTCATCTGTAGTAATACAGTCATCCTTTCTGGTGCAAGGAAAAATTATTTGTGAACCAGAAATAAACCTTAACAATAAATGTCCTTTGAACAACAAGAGAAAATAAGAAGCTTAAAGAGTCTGGAATGAGCAAGTGCTTTTCTCTTCAAGCAGATTAAAATCACTGAAAGAACAATTCCATCTAATACTGGCACATAAGCTTTCAACCAATGAGGAAACATATTCATTTTTCTTTTCTTTCTTATGTATGGAAAAAAACAGTGGAAAAAAATTATGGTCAACTATACCCTCTGACTTTATATATCCTGGTCGAGATTCAGTGGATCTGACAGACTATTCTCTGAGCTCAGCACAAATTCAGACTGTTTTCCGTGTTGCATCTGGATTAAATAGGTGCAGACTGTGGTGCACTTTACAGTCCTGGTGCTTGGGTTGTCTGGAATTGGGACCTGGCTACTTAAACATGTTTGTGGTTCACATGTAGAATGTGTCCATCAAAAAATTAAGGTGCAGCAGAGACTGATGCAATATTGGATCTTGCACTGAGTCAGTGGTAGCTATGGTACATGTTGAGACACTGCAGCCCAGAGGTGTTTGCTACCAGAACCACCAGTTTATACATAACCTAAGATGCTATTATTTTTCACGCAGCACAAGATTCCTATTGAAATGTAGTGGGAAATAAATGAAAATAATGCTACCCTTCTCCATTTCCAGCATATTAAATGCAGATTGAGTCCCTTTCATTTGGTCAACATACAAGTCAGGGATTTCCAAGGCTGCATCAGCTAAGGCTTAATAAACAGTGTTATCAAAGCAACAATTCTTTCCTTTTCTCAAGACAGTTAATTGTACTCACTGCCAGAACAGTTAAGGACATATCTGTTTATCTTACTAATAGGTCTGTCACAGCCATCATTCAGCAGTTGCTGAAAATCTTTGGAAAATAGTACCTATGTAACAGGCTTATAAATTTAACACTTCACTAAGACTCCCTTTTAAAAGTTTTAGCCCATATTTTGTCTCTTTGCTTGTGAATTTTATTTATTTGGGTCTGGCCTCAGGTAGAAAATCTTTTCATGGATTCACGGTGTTCTAGGTCAGCAGTGTTGCAAAAACCTTTGAGGTCCAAGCTACCCATAGTATATTGAATGTGTAAATTCTGTAGATGGATAATAACTTATTTCCATAGCATTTTCTGAAAACATCCTGAAAATTCACTTGGAGCGTTAATTAAGCTAGAACACTTACACACAAAGTTATGCTTCCTTCTCAGCATTACAAGAAAGCAATTAGTTAACACTGGAGGCAATGGCTTTTTCTAATCAAAAGAACTGAGCTTGTCTGCTTAAGCAATTCTGTTATGGAAAAATGGGGGGAAACAGCCATATTACTGGAATATCTTTTACAATGAAAACACGCAATGCAACACAATTCTGTTAAAAGCAATAATTTTATTTTAATTCAGCAGCTCCATTCATATTTCAAATATATTTGGAAAATAAGGTGGCTGCTACTCAGTCTTCCAATGATATATTATTATATGAATGACTTTAAATTCAACACTGAAAATTTTTCTGATATTAAGATAATTTTTTATCTAAAAGCATATAGATAATTGATATTATATTTTCACCAACCTTTTTCATTTTAATCTTACTTTTGACAGTCTTCCACCTTGACTTCATCATCACATACTCTTCATCTTCCACAAGCAAAACCTGGTGAACTTTAAATAGAGCCCTCAGGGAGAAAAATGTTTCTATTGTATCACTGGATTTGACTGAATAATTGTTTTTCTTTTTTCTTGTTTCTTTCTGTAGTGAGATTATAGGACATAATGGAATTCTGAATTAACTTAATATTCGTAATATTTTAAAATATACTTAGCATTTTTCATGTTGCAGACAACGGGCACCATAGCTTGGCTTGATACCCCCAGAGCCATAATAGCTCTGATTCAATCTTTATACAAAACATCCTTACGCAGGCCTTTTTATTATTCATTTATAAACTGGTATTAATGAAGTCACTGTCCTGGAACTCAATAAGGTCTGAACTGAATTCTTGATTTTTGTCACAGTTTTCTTTTTTGTCCATATGAAGTTGCTACATTTATTTACCTGAGAAGAGTCCTCTGAAGAATGGTACTCCTATTTTCCATTCAGCCTTTGTCTCTCTAGTCCTGATTGTAAACTGCAAGCACCAGGGATTGTCTCCTGTGTGCAGTATGTGGTTCTTAACTTGGGGCTGACTTCTTGCTTCTGAAACACAAATGTAATAATAAATATTACAGAGTTATTACTATCAGAACAGTTGAAACCCCAAACCAAAGATTACATCTCCTTGAAGTCTTCTGATAGAGCATTTGTCTCCTGTTTAATACAAAATCTTGGTAGTTTGGCATATACTCCTTAAAGACAGTTGAGTACTCTTCACGATAAGTTCACTGGGGAGAACCAACCGTTAATGAGACAGATGAGTAAAAGGATGGCATTCAATGCTCAATCTCGTCTTGGGGCAAAGGGATGGACTGAAAGAATTCTTGTGGTCCGTTCCTGCCTGATGCTTATTTGTGTCTATAATAACCTATCATAGTCTTTCCTAATGTTCTTTATAAAGAGGATGATGTAGCATCCAAGAACTCGAAATTTATTTTCCTATAGTCTCCACATTGTCTTTGTTAATTAGAGAGAAAAAATATATATAATCTAATGTTTCGCATAAAATGTGATGTCTGCTTCCCAGGTTATTGAAATGTCAACGGAATATTTTTCAGTCAGTTTCTCTGTAATTAAGTTCTCTATCTTCCTGCCCCCCACCTTTTTGTTCAGCTTCCTCTCAAAAGTACAAAAGGAACTGGCCAGCTTTATTCCTGCTGTGAATGACAAAACCTCAAGATAGTGTTAAGCTGACATGGGCTGTGCTGCTTTGCCAATCTCTGAAATGTCATTGCCGGGCAGCCTGCTGGGCCCAGCTCAGAGTCGTGGTGCCAGGACTCCTAATAAAAAAGAATAAAGGTTAATGAAGGAATGGGGTTATTATCTGAAATAAAGTTCCCTGCTTTTTATCCGTAAGGTTTGTTCAAGGCATAAAGTTCTGGTTTTTTAACACTTTAGTTTTTGCCTTCACAGTGTTTGGTATTTAGTTTGTAGTCTAAATCACAGTGGATGCACAGGACCCACTCTAGTGTCCTGCTTTCAATGTGGTCTAGCTGTTCTCACTGGCAGTCCATGAAGAATACTAATGGTACTGACCCTGCATGATTACAAGGCAGCAAGTGATCTCTTATGTCTACAGAGGTCTCTGTTTCAAGAAACAAAAAGTCTAAGCATGCCCTGAGCCTGGGTCTGTTAGTGGAGCAGCCTCTTGCCCCTCCCAGAGCAAGTGTTGTGAAAGATGCAGATGTTTCCGTGCACTGACTTTGTGTTGCTGTGTGCTAGTTGGTGGCACTGGGATCTAGTCATAGCAACCTGACTCCTCTATTGAATAGACTGCGTAGGAATTTATTTTCCATACCTTCTGAGCTATAGCACAAGGATGTGCTGCTGTGAAGAGTGTGTGTGAGATAAGGGGATTGATTGGAAGGAAGAGATAAGGCAAAGGCCATTAGACACAGCTTTTTTTGTCTGTGCGCACTAGCTGTACTGAAACTCTGACACACCTAGATGCTGCTCCCACCACCAGCTCATCAGTGCAAAGACCATCTGTTACTGATCCTCTCCTTCTGGCCATGCTCTTGCAAATTGTCAAATCCTGGCGCTTTTTTCTCCACATCACTCCTAGGTCATGTACAAATCTTGCATACAAATACATACTCTTTATACACTACAAAGTGAAACTTTCTAATCGGACTGTAGCTAGTTCTGCTTTTTTTCTCTCTGATACTGGCTTGGTCCTGCTGATCATGTGAAGTGGATCTGCCCTCACTCTCCACTTCCTATATCTGCTTTTGTCACAGCTGGCTTGTCGTAGCCAGAAATGTTTAAATACCAACATTTTTGTGAGTCTTTGCATATCACATCCATGAATCTGGTTCTCATGGTGACCTCACAATTTTAGAGTATTGTTGGCACAAACCCACTTGATTTTCAACTGCATTTGAGATGGAGGCAATTAAGTGTCTCTTAGGGTGAGTTTTTGTTGTTGTTGTGTTTTTTTTTTTTTTTTAGAAGTATGAAAAAACTCATTTTGCAAAGGTAAGAGTGTCTCACTTCCCAGCCCACCTTCCTTTAGTAGCCATCTGAAAAGCACACTGGGAGGCTGGCAGAAAAATTCTGCACAGTAGAAAATAACAGGTTGAAGTCTGACAGCTAGAAAATGTTCTGAGCTGTAAGTCATACTTTTAGCAGTGGAGAAGCCTGAAAAACTCTACTTTTTTATTTGTCAAAATGCTGGTCCCAACATAGGTGATTACTGTAGTTACTCCAGCTCTTCTTTTTGCTGTAAATTATTGTCAACTTTTTTTTTACTGCTTTGTTGAACAAGTGAAAAGAAGTAATAGCATGATGTAAACAGTTAACATTTGTGTAAGACTCGAATGAAAACATATAATGATGTGCTTATATCAGTGCACACACACCTACCAGTGCATACATACAGATACAAATTTATCTATAGACATGCATTATAAAGTGGTCAAAAGACCAGGAGTTGTTTGTCAATGATTTTTGAATTGGAGGTCTCCAGAGTTTGAAAATAAGAACTATTGCAACATGAAGTAACTAAATGGTTCCCGGAATTTGCTGTTCTAGGATGTTGTCACTTGTTACTTGAAAAAATGACAAAATTTACAATTGTTGCTACCTGATTATTTAAAAAAAGAGTAGGAGGATGGTGGGAGGAAAGGAGGCTATTTTTTAATCCTCCCATGCCGTCAGTACAACATTAACAACAAAGAAAGTACATCTCTTTTTAAAAAGAAAAATTACACTTTACTTAGAGAATGGAGTTGGGTTTTGGATGGCTGGTTATTTTTAATGAAATTTTGTAGAGTTGGATAAAATACAAAAATAAAACACATGCTCAGCAGTAAAGGGCATTATCCAACTTCAATTAAGTCACTGGAAATCCTCCTATTGACAAGCATTGTGCATTGCACATTGTTGAAGGCAGAATACAAGATGAGAAGGAAAATGAATGTAATCTAAGTATTATGTGTAGATATACCCAAATGTTGTATAAAATGACTTCATGGAGTGTTGCAGTAAAAAATGAATGACAGTAAAATATAACTAGGATTACTATATAGAAACAATACAGGAATAAAAAGATTTAAAGGAAGGTAAAAGAAATTAAAAAAAAAAACTACTACTAAGAAAATAGAATGTGACAGTGAGGAGGAAAAGACCCTGCTAAGATGGAGTTCTGGGTGAAAATTTAATATAGAGCTTTATATTTTCACTTTTTGAAAAGAACAATATTTTAGAGCCTTCTGCAAAGAACTGTTAGTGTTTGAGACTAAAACAGAGGAACTTTGAAACGGAAGAGCAAATCTCCCTTGAAGGCAGCAAGAGCTTTGATTTGCTTTGGAGAGCAGCTGTAGGAACAAAGTTCTCACAGAGGTCTTCCCCCTCCCCTAGTTTTTATAAAGATTTTTCACAGTCTACTCAGTGACACTCCCCTGGGCATACTTTTCCAACCCCCGTTGTCAGCATGACTAAGTCAACTGTTCTTCTGCATAGAGACAGGTAATTTTTCAAAGATGGGAGCGTGGTTGCTCAAATGTGCAACGATTACTGATACTGCACTCTGTGTGCCAGATCAGGTATCTAGTTGTTCTGATTGTGCTTTTTATAAACTCCTTACAGCCAATTCAATAATTTCTACTCATGTTTACAAAAGCACTAGAAATTTACTTGTGCTAATATTGTATCCTGATTGCAGCTTCTTGGGCTGATAAATTGAAGGCTGGAGAAAACATTCCTTTATCCCTCTCTGAGACCTATCCATGAAGACATCAGTTTCTACAGGGGAAAATGGGGCATATACAAAGCCCTGCATTGCCTAAGGTATAATAGAGTGAGGCTTATGGCTTAGAGCAGTGTTTCCACTGACTTCCATTTTTAATCCAGCCCTTTTGAGGCATGGGGTGAAATGGTAGTGAGAAAGGGGATCAACTCTCCTGATTTTCTTGGGTCAGGCCCAGGAGGCAGACTCTGCTTTAAGCAGATTTGTAAAATGCAGGTTTTGTTCCCTTCATTAGATCTGCTCAGAAAAGCAAAGAAGAAAAAATGGTGTTCCATTGATGTTCAGTGCCTCTAATCATAATGAAATTTCTGGCAGTGTAGCACTGAGTTTGTACTCAAAATGAAAGAAGTTTTCTTGTTCAGCTGCCTGTTCATGAACTTGACTGAATCTGCATTTAGAATAAGGGGCATCACTGAGGAAAAGATTTCTCTTCTACATTGGAAAGTCTTGATTTCTTTCAGCTATGATTTAAATTAGGTAGAACCCTCTGGCCATATTCATCCCTGTTCTCACACTAACCAGTGGTTTCAAAAGAGGAATGAATGAATGCATCCAGTGTCTTTATGAACTGTAGTTCAAAAACACTCGTTTCCTTTTAGAGAGAGTGACCACTCGTTTCCTTTTAGAGAGAGTGACCACTCGTTTCCTTTTAGAGAGAGTGACCACTCGTTTCCTTTTAGAGAGAGTGACCACTCGTTTCCTTTTAGAGAGAGTGACCACTCGTTTCCTTTTAGAGAGAGTGACTTTTCGTTTTCTTTTAGAGAGAGTGACTTTTAAGGCTATTCTTGAAATGCAGCTTTTTTTTTTTTCCTATAGATTATGGAAACCACTGAATTAATCCAGAAAATTAGAGCCTGCATCAATGATTTTCTTGTTTTTGTTTATTTAATACTTTTCTCTGTACAAGGATACCTATATTTTGTTGGAACCGTACCATCTGGAATTTTATGCATGGGATATGTGGCTGGTAAATCCTTGCATAACACTTCTCAATTATGCTGTGGCTGCAGATGGGAATTCCTGTTTGATGAGCAGTTGATTTTCTCAAGGTGCTGTAGAATCACAGTGCTGCAGGGTAGAATTAGTGTCTTCCAAATGTGAGGGCAAATATATGCCCCTGACTTAAAGCAGCTTTTCTAAAGATGATTTTTTTTCCTTTTAAAGGGAACTGAACCTCGCATATGAAAATGTCCGGGATGAATTTCCTAACATTTATCCCAGCTGCAGTCCAACATCTACTACTTCACTGGCAAGAAAAATTGAAAGTGGTATTCCTAAAAGAGCTGGTGTGTTTCTTTATGTGAGGCTAAAGGTCAAGAGCAAAACGGATTTTGTTGTCCATGCCATAACATGTAAGGTAGTTGTAGATAGACCTGGGCTGTCCTGAGTGTGCAGGTGTTGGAACCTGGAGCATGGGAAAATCCTATGCACAGACACTACAGCTGACTGAATGTGGGCTCTAACAATTCACCTGGTGTCTATCCCACATCGTTTCTGCCTTTTGTTGTGTGAGTGAGCACAAATTTCTACTCTTATGACTTCTGTTAATAAGCCACCTAAGAGCAGACCTGATCTTAGTACCCTGAAGTAGAATCCTGTTTCTGAGATTGTCAACCGAAAGTTGGAGCTGGGAATTACACTTTTTTAGACTGGATTGGCAACAATTTTGGAGAATTTAGATGGATCTTCACTTTCTGCTGTTGTCAGGGGCATGGTTTGCATGCTGAGTGAATGCAGGTATGTTTAACTTCTGTACTGTTTTGCTTCAGTGTCCTTGATCTGTTTCTTTATGCAGTTCAATCCCCTTTTAGATTTAGTATACAGCTATGCAGAAGAAAAAAACGTTTTAAAAATACATTAGACTTTTTTTTGTTCTGGGCTTGAATTCCTTGAATGCTTACAGTCCCAGACGATAAATTGTATTTTGGTCATGGTAGATGAAATCAGTGCAAACTGAGACCAACATTCTACTATCAAAATTGGATCATGAATTTGGTGAACTTTTTACTTTTTTTGTAGGTATTACGAAGTCTATGTGGGCAAAAGTAATGAAAGCATAAGGAATTTTGACAGACTCGATGCATTCCAAATGTTCCAGCAATCTATTAAAAAGAAACCAAATCATTTTTAGCAAAGGGGAGATTGTTGACAGCAAACTCCACAGTAGACTCCTGAATATTTAGGGATTCTTTTGGAATGCATGTATTTTCTCAGAATGCTTTAATTACATATGTATTGAAAGACCATATTATGCACTGGAGAGAAAAATTAAGAACCGGTCTGGATTACCACGGTGATATTCAAATATCCAATTACTAAGAGAAAAATTTGCAATTGATAGAGCAATAGAAAATAAAAGTTGATTCCAGAAGCAAGACAGAAACTGATGGTCTTCCTCCTGGAAAATACATGGTGCTAGAGTGCAGAAGATTCGTGGTATTCATCAGGGAGGAAAAGCATAGGGTGGGTCCCTTCAGGTACCAGTGAATATCTGTAGAAGAATGAACATCCATCATATTGAATTATACGCATTCCTGGGAAAGGAAGAGAAACCTGTAAAGGGGAAAGTGCAAGCATCAGTCCAAAGATCCTAACTTTGCATTTTAAATGTGCTGGTTGATTTTCAAGGATTCTGTGGAATTTGACATGGTTTTATTAGGCTAGCACATTTATCCCAAAACCACTTACGGACATCACTGACAAATACAGCTCTTGGAAGTGTGATTGTGAGAAGACTCTCAATGTTTCTGAAGTGTCGTCTTTAGTAGTACTTGAGCAATTGACACTGTAGAGTAATAAGATATCATTTCCAGACTATCAAGAATTAGCCAAGCAATTATTTCTTGAGCTCTAGTTCTGTATAAATATTTAGTGGCCTTTGTAGTGCAGTCACACTTTATCTCATAAGGAATATGCCATGACTGTTACTGCTCAGCAGTGGGTGTATTTATGTGGGATTTTTAGGCAGATGTTGAAGCACTTTGCCAGGCAGATGTGATGTTTATTCTGCTGAAGTGCCAAGCTGGCCAGGAGCCTTACGGCTGCAGCAGTACAGTGCTGAGCCCAAGATAATATACTCTGCCTTTCAGCTGGCCTTTTTAGCTTGGGCTCGGTGCCATGCTAACTATGGCTCTGCTCTGGAGCTGACTTGTGCCCAGCTGGCTGAGAGGGTGATGAGAGTTTACATCAAATAAAATGTAGACTTATCCAGTATCTCTCTCTCCCCAACACCCTAATCCAAATCCCAGTGAAGTCAAAAGAATGATTCCCATGTTTTAACAGTCTTTGGATCAAACCATGACAGAAGAAGGCATTTGCCCCAGAATTAGAGTACACTGCCACCAGCCATTCACAAGACTGAGTTCAGGATGGGTTTATCCTGTGTCACACTGTTCTGATATTTTTCTTCCCTGCTATACCATATTACCTTTTTCTCTGCAATTGCAGCCACTGTATTATCACCCCACTTTAGTATTTCACCCATGATTATTTTCAGTGTGTTTTAACCTACTTGCCTACCTATGGCTAATAAATTCTGAACAATTAGTTTTTACCAAAACTAACATGGGAGAGGTGATCTGAAAGTTACTAAGTTACTAAAATCTTCATGAAAGTAGGCAGCCAAGGCACAGGCTAGGAGAGAAACTTTGTGCTTATCAGTGAAGGAATAATGGCAATATGATCTCAGTTTGCTGGGATTACAGCAAAAACATGAAGACACTCGGAGCAAAAGAACAGCTGATGACAATTTATTCAACCTGGAGTAACCCAAGGATAAAGCACAAATCCAAAAAAGGCAAACTTCATAAATTTTGCTTTACCCAAACCACTTATCTTTGTAAATTCTCAGGAGATAGAGGCTGACTTTTACAGGTCATTAATATGAAATAGGGTGCAGTTTGGGCTTTTTGACTTTTTTAATAGATTTTCTGAAACATATTTCATATATGGAGATTCTTCTGGTAACTTTAGTAGATATGGGAGTAATTAAAAGTATGTTAGGACACTGGACTGTAAAAAATTATATTTTGTCCAAACTGCTAGAAGATTCACCTAGTATTGCTCTGTTCAACTTATTGTATGGCTGAAGCTGATAAGGGTTAACAGTATAATTATTTTTCTTTGTGTTTAATTTTGCAATGTTTTTGTGGAGTGTGTCCTGTGTAGTCTTGCCACCCACAAGACAACTTTAGAGTTAAGTGTTCTCAGCCTAACATTTATGCAAAAGTGTCATTTCTAAAACCTCTACCAAAATTTACAGTATCTCTGTGCATGCTTGATCCAGCAGCACACAGCTTCCAGGAGGGTCAAGCTGCAGTTCAGCAGCATGTACCCACTATGGTTTCTAGTTGTCTCAGCCTACCTGAAGTGTGAACGAGAAACCTGGAAGGGGTACCACAGTACTAATCATATGAGTCAATTAGTGCTCTGAATTAATTCTAATTAAAAATAAATCAAATCAAATACTCTGAGCAAGAGCCATGGGTACAGTATGACAAACTCTTGCCTGGAGTTAATGTTTATAGCTAGTTTTCTAACCTGCTGAAATGCAGGACATATTGCTACACCCTGAAATGTAATGGTGTCAGTGACTGCTGGTATAACAAACTGCAGAGCCTCCTCCCAACCTTTTGGATTAAGTAATAAAAGAAAATGATTAAGAAGGCAATTCCATCATTTTTCTTTTGTTGAATAAAACACTTTTTTTCTTCCTGACTTGCTAACAGAGACAGCCATGAAAATGAATGATTTGGCTTCACCCGAAATGATGGATAATCCTGCTAGAAAAGCATGGCAATGATAGACAGACCTCTTCTGAAGGAAGAGATAATAGAAAAGACTGACACTTTGATAGGCACCATGATGAACAAGCCCTCGGGGGCTGTGAGTTAATAGGTTAACAGAAGTGTTCTGGCACTCTCAGCCCCTTCCATCTCTGTGCTTCTTTTAGAGCTCCTTCAGCACCAACCGAAGTATCACATTGAACTGAGGACCCATGCATTTTGTAACGCAGCCATGTGCTTTTTTTGCACATTTCTTAGCATTGTGGTAAAGCACATAATGAAACTACTTCCTTTACTTAAGTGAGATACAGCGAATGCCTACTCTGCCCAGCTCTATTTACTTTTTCCGCTTCCATCTCTTAGACATTGCTTGCAGGTAATGCAATGCCCTAAGGATACTGCACATGTTGGATTTAATCATGTGTGAAATATGTTGTCACAATGTCCTGCTGAAGTTGATGGGGGGGCCACGTTCTGAGGTTGACTAAACCAGAAGTTAGCCCAAATACTTTCATTGACATCAACAAAGTATGTGGCTGTTTTCTTGAAATTCACTGTCATATCGTTTCCTTCTCCCTTCTCTTTCCCCATCACCTATCATTTCTCATTGTTAGAATTCTGATCAACTGTTAACCCAAATATTTCCATATTGTGAAAATAAGAAACTAAGATTTATTTAAATGATTTTTAATTAGTGTTTCTTTTTTTTTCTGGTGATTTTTTTTCCCCTTGTAAATCTGTAATATTTTTTCTGATAACACAAGTCACTAATCTATTAATGTATATTTCATTATTTGTTGTATATCTTGGTTGTTTTCCTTATTAATGTCAGTTAAGAGGTTATGTTTTTGCAAGCCTCACCATCTTGGCCTGGTAATTAAAGTAACATACTTTACCAGTTTTTATACCTTTTGCATTATGGAGTGTTTTGAATTGAATGAACATTTTCTTATCTGGTTTTCAAAACCGACTGCAAGAGTACATTTTGACAGGAAGAGTTTGCTACAATGGGTTTGAATAATTTTACAGTAAAAGTGTTAATATAAGTCAAACTAATATGAAAAATAGTAACATAAGTAAATGAATAATAAGGTAAATAAATAAACAGAAGACCTATAATGTCAGTAAAGCATGCTTTACAGCTAAAAGAAAGTAGATCAAAAGAATGTGAAATCATAGTTGAAAGAAAGTCTCTCTGGGACTATAATGAGAAGTTGTAATGATATACTTGTTTGTGGTGTTAGTCCTAAGGGATCATGTATGACTGTCTGTATAGGAGAGCAGAGGACGGATCTGCTCCCTGACATGCTGCATGAACTTGGACATACAAAAATCCTTCTCTGTACTTATATTTTCCTTTCCTTATTTATTTTTAATGCTCCCAGGCATAGATTGTCAATGTATCTGCCTTCACATGACACTTTTCTGTATATCCTTTAATTGTGTATTAGTGTAATCCAAATAAGCTTCAGGTGTGTATTTTGAAAACACAACAGATGCGTTTATTGATACATTTCTAGTTTGGCTCCAGGATACAGTCAAGTTGATATAAAATACCAAGTTCATATAGAAAAGAAATGTACTGGAATTTAATTAGAATAACTAAACTCTGTATTTGAAAGGGAAAATTTTTACCTCAACTATTAGTTTTTATGTTGGCTTCCTTATTTAAGAAAATTCTTTAAGTGTATCTTTTGCTTTCCCTTCACATTCAAGAATATCCTTGAACTTCAGTAGAACAGAGTAAAAGAAACTTGTTGTGGGGTGTTATGATGTTAGTTAAAAGAATATCTATCTATTACATCAGTTAAGCGTAACCCTGAAGTTAGTGCAGAACAAATTGGTTTAAAGCACTCAGGTATTACTGGAGTTTCTAGTACACAAGTACACATTGCTAAGTAGGAGCCTTGCGAAGCTGAGATTGATAATATGGAATAATATCCTTTGAGAATGAAAGAGTTTTACAAATTCCATTAGTGTGACATCCTTCCACCTGACTCCTCCATACCAAGCATGAAATTATATGTATGTTAAACTAAGTCAAAAATCTGTCAGAACAAAATACTACACAGCACAAAGGATGTCCTTGCAGAGAGAATGTGAGGACACACCACAGGTCAGAAATGGTAGCAAGGTTGCTTCCTGTGCTTTTAGAAGTTATTTAGGTTCCAGATGATTAAGAGGGAAAACACAGCAGCTTGTGAAGCTCAATCTGTTTTATTTCTTCTCGCAAGATCCTGTATATTTATTTTAATTACATTTACTTTATTTTTATACATTAATCACTAGATACTGTGGAAGGTACCACACTCTAGGAATATATATATATAGCTCTATAGCTGTAGGGAGCTTATACACTGTATCAAATAGCACACCATAAGCAGAGCATACAGCCATGTGTTGTATGGATAAACGGACTGGAAGAAGCATAACCTAGAACTAAACCTCATCCCTGATTTTCCGTCTAGCAATGAACTGGTTAATTCTGTCTTTCTTTTGTAGAACCTATAGAGGTTCATGTCAAGGGACTATGCAACCTTGTATTATATAAGCTAATGATCTGTTAAAAGAGAGTGGACACTTATCCTTCCGGAGCAAGTCACTACATGTTTTTGTACCTTGATTTTTTCCATCGGTTAAATACAAAGATTGATACTGAATTTCCTTTGTAAAATGTCTAACAGATGCAGAGCAAGAGGGAGATGCTGCACTTCTGAAGTGTTATGAGCTGGTACACAGGTCACCGCTGTGGTACAAGGGAAATGCAGAAAAATTTCATTGCAGGTCATTGCCTTTTCAGCATGTGCTGGCTATATGGCAGTGGCAATCCTGGCAAGCCCATTGCAGTCCCTGTCGCACTGGCAAAGAAAAGGAAATGGAAGGGTTGAACCAGCTTTGTGATATACTACTTCCCGAAAATGTGGAGCTCAGTAATGCTTTTGGCTTCACACAGATATTCAGGGCTGTGGAGAATTATCCAAGCATGCTTCAAATGTAGACTTGTTTAGAGCTTATGTTTTTGTGCCGTGTTTAGCCTAATAGGTGACTGGAACTTGTAGCTATAAACACAATTTAAGTAATAATAGTAACGAGTTGAAGATGTCTCTGTTTTTACAGCACACTGGCATATACATGACCAACTGATACATGAAACCAAAAATGCTTTTTGNACCTTTAGTCCAACACACTTCTCAGATCACAGATTGTCCATTTTTTTTTCCCCACATGTAATATGCCCTCAGTACCAATTATCTGCATAGTTTACTGTTCTTTCTTACAGAAAAAGCCAGTTGACATTAAGCTATGTTCTAAAAGAACAGGCTGATCTGAATTTTAAATTGATACGTGTGCCTGTGTGCACATATATCTGTATTTTAACTGCAGGCAGATATTTCAAAAGTACCAGAGGATTTTGTCATTTACGTATGAAAATTAATTCATAAATCTTTTTTGTATTTACAGCAGTCCTGACAGAACTTATCAAAAATGAGTTGCCTTATGAAACTATCAATGGATTAATAAAAAGAATCTGATCTAATATTCATGACACAGGAGACAAATGTAAACGGCCAGGCAACTTCATCTTTTTATTGTTAGTGAAATGTTGTTTTTTTCATAACTTTTCCTTGTAGATTTTGTTTTCTCATTTCATAACTGCTTTAACGAAAGAACTGTGCCATCAATTTTGCTATGTTGCATTATTCATGTGAAAGCATACACACCAACTTCAATCCACAAAGGAAAGAAATGCAAAAGAACGTACTATATTATTATTCATATAAAAACAAGAAATCTTTCAAACTCGTGTTGTCCTGTTATATTTATGACCCAATAATATTTTTCAACTGCACAGTTCTTAATGTCCAAACACATCGTGCTGCCCTGTTGCTCAAAGGAAATCTTAGTATGTAATTGTTTATCCTAATGACCTCTATCACTTGATTTTGATCTGAGACCCAAGCAGCCAATAACTAATTTGGAGAAAGGATCATTCTTTCTTACAGGCCTGTGACCTGAATTGCTAGTTGTAATGAAAATCATTGATTTATTACAGAGGAATATGGAAGTAAAATAATACTTCTATTATGGGAATGCTTGTGGTCATGCTGGGTTCCGAAGATGCTTATTGAAAGCTGTTTCTGTGCAGATGGTGTTGACTTTAGGGTGAGCTTGGAAAGAAGTGCCCTTAGCTCAGCCCCAGAAGCACTCCTGTCCGAACTGAAGGCTCTGTTCATCTTCTTGCCTTCATTTACTTGTTACCTGCTCCTTTCCTACTGGTGAAGTAGGGAGCTGTAGCGGACCCAAAGTATATCCTAGAAACCTAGCAATCTCATCTAGCTGGGTGCCTGGAAGTTAATTGGAGTCTGTGTTTCACTACTGCATAATTTACATGCTGGTGCTTAACAACATTTATATACCATTTTCTCATTTTGAGAAAAATAGCATAGATGTAAGGTAGGTGCCTTTCCTGCACCTGGAGTTCCTGCCCGAGTGGCCACCTTAGCGCCAGTATTGCTGTTAGGGTATAGCAGATGCAACATTAAGCTTTTCCAGTCACGACTAGCATGAAGTAGTCTGCTCAGGTAGTGTTATCTTCCATTCAAAAGTAATTAGTGTTCTCAATATTGCAGACATACCATTTACTTACTTTCTAATTCAGTACTATACTAAGGACAAATTACTTTCCAACAGTAAATGTCAATGGTTTCATAGCAACCAGAAGTACCTGAGAGCTTTCCTTTCATATTAAATCCCATCATAACGGTGTCAAGCCTTGTGATTTCTGCCTCATGTTGGTGCTCGAGACCGACTGCTGCATCCAAGCAGCAAAGCACGTCTCTCAAATTTACTTCTTGTTGTGCATGCTAGAACCAGATATTTGAGAGGCTGCCTACTCGTTCTGTCAAAAGTTGGATGGTGGTTTAATAATTTCAACAATGCTTGTATAAGACAGAAGGCTGTTTTAAGTGTTGGTTTTTCTATCATCAGATCTTTTCTTTTGTGTAATAGCTTGATTTCATGCTCATCTGTGAAATGAGGTGTTACTGAAAAAAAAAAAAACAGTCAATACTAACTACCAACTACTTTCCTACAGAAACCCAATAGAAACTGATAGCACAGTATGGTCCAATACATACAACTTGAAATGCAAATGAAAGCATCTACTTACTGTTTTTTTATAGTTGGAGATATTGCACCCAAAGCTGTCTCTCTTTGCCATGCAATGCTTCTTTTCTAAACTAGGGTTCCACTAGGGATAGAGCAAGCACCTGCATGACCAGCCAGGGCTGTTCAGTTGTACAGAAGGCAGGGGAAGAAGAAAAGAAGTGGGAATCCATTGCACTGTGAGCCGCTGTATGCCACTGGCAGGTGACTGCTTAGGCTGTTACAATACTTGGGAGGTACAGTGATAAGAGATTATACTTGCCTTGGCAGCCTGGGGACAGACAACGATTGCCAGTGGTTTCTCTGTCTTTATAGTTCAGAGTTGTGGCCATCCAACTGTTGTGTCCAGGTTACTCTGCCTTGATAGGTCTACTGCTATGAGAGCGTGTATTTCATTCCCTAGAAACGTGAGTGCATGCAGGAGAGCTCTTCCCTGAGCACGAGCAGAAGCATCTCTCAGCGCTTGAATATTCTCTGCAGATGTGCAAACAACAAAAGCACAGGAGCCTGCAGATACTTTTTGTTGTTTCTGAAATATATACTTTTTTCTCAGTACTTCACACAAATTAACTGTTTACTTCAGGTTTTATTGACTGAATCTCTACAATTTAGCTTTTATAGTGCTTAGACATTTTGGGGGAGGTCAATTTAATGAAGAAAACAGGAAAAAAATGGATTTGCTGACATATCCTACTTCTGCTTTCACTTCTTTTGTCAAAGGAGAGATATGGTCTCAATGCACAAATCAGGACACAAAATAAGAAATTTGTCTTTGTTAGGCTTTGTATGTGGACAGGAATAAGCTTCAAATGATGTGGGATTTGGTAAAACTAAATATGCCCACTGGGAAAAACTGTTACCAGATTTCATAAGAAAAGATTGATTTCAAAAAGCTCAGACTGTCATATGAACAATCACTAAAATCAGTATTTTTATGCAGCAAAGGCATAAAAGTTCCAGTGACAAAGTGAGTTGCTGTTTCTTCATGGAAACAAGCTTCCAATGCACTCTGAGAAGAATGAGGTAGTTGCCCTAGGGTTGGCATGGTGATGATCCTTTCTTTTGCTGTATACCTGAACAAATTAAATTTGCACATTACTTTACATTGCCAGAGCTTTTGTTGCTTTTTAGCCATCCTTTTTCAGTATGCTTTTTTTTCTGAACGTGATTTTATTATCTTAAATGAAAGTGTGTATTTCATACCATATCTGTGCTATTGCTAAAGGTTTCATTTCCTCACCTTCAGCTACTCCCACTTCTTACTAGCTTATAAAAAATACTTGGGCTACAATCATGTAGACTCTGTGTATTTGGATGTGCAGAAAATGATTTTTGCCAAATAAAGCATCTCACAGCAGCAGACTGTGGCTGTGAGGAAATGTTATTTGAATTTTGATTGTGTTCTGAATACAGCCTAAAATTCTTTTTTTTTTCTTTTTTTTTTTATTGAGTCAGATCTGGGGAGATGGCAGATTTGGTCCAGTTTACTTTCACGTAAACCATTACATTCTTGGCAATGCTATGAATAAAAACAAGAATTTAAATCTTTGACTGGCAGGTGCGCTTAGCTTGAAGTGCAGTTTTAGATTATAGAATAGACTGAGGATCTTTAAAAAATATTTTGAGTTGCATGTTTTCATGTCAGACATCATGCTATTTTTATAAGCTCAAAATTAGAATTGTGTTCTGTGACTGATAATCCATAAGAAATAGATGTAGATATTCAAGATTTCTAGCAGAATTGAAACATGAAAGTTGCAGAACTAAGGCTTATTTTAGTAAGAATAATAGATCCACAGGAACACGGATTATTGCACAGATAGAGATCAATATAACAAACCAATAAGCATAAGGTTGATTAAGGAAGAAGGTGGCCATGCAGAGTAAAAGGAAAAATTATGCAAGTCTAAATTAGTAAGAAGTAGAATGAGAGAATGTAAGTATAAAAATTAACTTGAATATTGGTACTTTGGCAGAAAAAAAAGAAATTTCCTTCAGGCTGTTGTCCATATGGTGCCCAGCCTGTGTCACACAAACCAAGGTCATCTTAACAAACGTAAGCATATTCATAGCTAACAAGATTTGTAACTGCGTTGTTTTTTGTGTTTACATGATGTTTATTTAATTGGCCATATTCCATTAAAATTAAGCTGTGATTTCATAAGCTTCTGAATCTGATCCACTGCTATGATTTCCCTATCTTTCCTCCCAATAATTTTACATTTTAACTATTTATGATGATGAGCAGGAAGAAAAGCTGAACTGTTCATGCTTTAATCAGCGTTGGTAACAGATTAATTAATAATATTGTTGGTCACCCTCAAAGTCTATATTACGCCGTTGGGGAGCAGTACGTTTATGTGATCACCCTTTCAACACTTGGGAATTTACCATCATTACTGTAATAGCAAACACCAAAACCAGAGTTCTATAGTTACTATCATAAATTAAATTGTCATTTTCCTCCTCCCTTTCTAGATCTTTCTGAAATATGATTTGTTGGAAATCATGCTTTTTATGTAAGAAGTGAATGCTTTATTCCAGTGCTATGGGGCGGGGAGTAGTATGTGGGTTGCTTATACAGCTCGCTCTGCTATTTTTATATGCTTTTTAGCCTGTTTTGCTCTGAATCTGACCTATTCTTTTGCTTTCTTTAATGCATTTGCATGCATTCAATGCCTCAACTCTTTTTCCCCATGATTTCAATGGCAAAATTTGCTTAGATTTCATTATGGTAAAAATTTCTCTGAGATTCTGGATAGAAACAGTGCTGTGACTTTGAAGTCTCTGAATGTTACAGGTGAGTAGTAGAATATTGGGAGTGCTTCTGCAATGCTTCAGAAAAAACAGGGTATGTACAAAATAGAGGTACAAGGAGGTTTTTGGAGGGCAGAGAAAATGCATTCCAGTGAGAGGTTTCTGTTGAGCTTATCAAAAAGAAAGTTAAGCCTGTATAAACACCATTTTGCGAAGAAAATATGAAATACTACAGGGTTCTTTAATCTACCAAAGAAACATGTAGCATGAGCAAGTAGCTGGGAGCTAAAGCAAGGCAATTTCAAATTAGAAATAAAGCACATGCTGTTGTTCTTTTTTTTTCTCTGTTTCACAGAGATGGTAATTAAACTTCAGAGTAGGCTACATTGTAGTAGCAAATAGTAGACCTCATCTCTGGAGGCTTTCAGATACAGTCTATCTACTTTCTGAACGTTTTTTTTTTTGGCTGAACACAAGTTATGGGGGCTTAATAGCAGAGGTCATTGGATGGAATGTGTCTGTGAAACAAGAACTCAGTGTAGATGAACTAATCTCTTTTCCTGGCCTTAAATTTATGAAAATATAGATTACATTGCTGGAATCTGTTTTTTTCTATACCTAATTGTTGTGTGGTTTTTGTTTTTTTTTTTTTTTTTAGGGCTCAAAATAATTTTTGTCACTGCAACTTGCATCGCTAAACTTTAAGAATTCAAAACAGTGTTCTTTACTGCTGAATAGTCACATAGTATGTATTCCTAAATCCATCTGAATATGCAATTTCCAATTCCTGATTAGCACCAGGAGCCTGGTCAAGGATGACAGAACAACATCCAATTTTGTTGATCTCTGCTACAATTACAACAGCCAAAAGCTGCATAAGTGCCATTCTACAGCCTAAATCACTTGAGGAAAGACCACTTGAAAATGTTATATCACAGGGATTATTGACGGAAATAGGGTGATTGCCAGAAAACTTTAAAAAGAAAACCTTCCTAGGATGCATTTACAGCACAAGGTATAATCCACAAAGAACGGACGTTTTAGTGTCTTTAGTGTAAATCTACACAGATTGATTCTCCACAAAGCACTGGGTAGAAGGTGTAACCAGTCAGGTGCAATAGCTCATCTCCAGGAGTGAGGAGCTTCCTTGATTCCAAGGACTGTGTGTGGATTTTGATCTAGTTTCAGCGTTCTGTCTGAGAGACTCAGAAACTGCACTTAGATTTTATCAGATGCACGACAGCGAGAGCATTCCAGGAGTATTGGTGGGATGGTGTTAAGCCATACACTGAACAAGTTCAAAATGCCATATCGAAAAACTTAAAGGATTATTTCCTGAGAGGAGTGTCAGCTACTGTTGCATCACTGACTTAATATCAAAATGTGTGCTTACTCTCCCCTAACCTCACTCTTCTTTGTTATGCTGAGCTGGATTCATCTTTCTCAGCTTTACCAGCTCTACTACTTTTAAGCACTTTTTGTTTTGATTCACTTTTGTCTCATATGGCATTTATCTTATTGCTATTTCTGATTGCCATTGAAGTCCTTTCTCCCAGAAGATATATTCATTATTTTTTTCAGAATTTATTAATATTAGTATGAGAAAAATATAATAAATGAATTTTTGACTGTTCACGACAATAAAATGTTAAAGATTTTAAGAAAATGCTGTCTCCTAAGCTATTGTCTTTGTAAACAAATCAAGTATACTGACATAAAACTTTCCAGACTAAGCTATTATGACAGGTGTTGAGAATGTAGTGCTTTGGGTACTCCCAATTTGAACATGGGCAGATTGCTGACAATCGGCTTTTTCCAGCCCCTGTCTATCTGTAATAACCTTCTCATGGTCAGTATTGCTATTGGCCTCTCATTGCTTCTGATTTTGTTACAGCAAGGTGCAATGTGAAGAGGAGGGAAAGGCCTGCAATGCTCTTATTTCCCCCAAAATCTTCCCTACGAAAAGCAGAGCTGTAAAAAATCAACTCATCAGTCATGACTGATCTAACCCTTCAAGCCCAACCCAGTCCATTTGGTGGGTTTGACCTGCCAGCTGGTGGGATGCCTGAGGTTCAGTGTAAGAGTCACAGTGTCCTCAGGTCCCAGATGGCTTTTCCCAAGGAGAATCTGAATGCGGAGGTAGATATTTAACCTGAGAGTTAATTTTATAAACTCTTCATAAAATTGAATCTTAGTTTGTGCATCTTGCTTTAAATTAAATGCATTATCTCTTCTTTCCACCCCATTACATTATATAGGTACTTCTAGGGTAAGAAATCATCTCTATTAGCATTTCTGTCATGCAGAACAAGCATTCTGTCAGTGTTGGCAGCTCTTTTTACTATAGGTCTCAGATGTGAATTGAATTTTGCATAAATTTCATGCTGTGACTTAAATTGTCTCCCTTGAAGAATGACCACCTGTAATACTCCCTCTAGTGAAGTCCTCAAAGAATCCCAACTATGGGACTCAGTAGTGGAGTTAAAAATCAAGAAACGGATTTTGGTGAAAACATTTTATCTGAAGTATTTTGTCACAGTAATTTCAGCTGTTTCCTTCCTAAGGAAGAACACTAGCTGTGATTTCTTTAGAGTGCTGGGCATTTCTGATGTTCTGCTTTCCTAAATATCAGCTCACAGGTGTGAAACTTAGCACTAAGATCATTCTGCTTTTGAAATATTCTTTAAAATATCCTTCACGTGTAAGGAGGGATAATTTTGGAAATCCAATCAGTGACACATATGTCATGCCAGCTGTATTTCTTATTCATGATATCCCTACAGAAGACATGGGAGAAGTTCAGGTGAGTTTTTCATTGATTCTAGTGCTGTCCAGGATTTCACCCACGTCTGATACCTCATGTGGTATCTCACAAAAAATACCTATTATTAGCTTTGTTCCCAGCGACTCCTGNGCCAACTCCTCTCTCCTACCTCCTCTAGAGAAAGGAATCTGACAAAGCTGTTGAAGGTATATGCATTAGAAAATGTTGTGATAGAAGCATTCTGCAAAACAGTTTTAAGAACAGCTTTTATCATCTTTACCAGTACAACAGCTAGCATAGAGTTGCAATTATGTTCCTTGTTAAGAAGAATTAAGTTAATTCATTTCCATGTTGTGACCTGCAGTAGTTTAATTTACCTTATACTATTCTGCCTGTTAATACAGGCTGGACAAAAACATAGTAACTTCCAGTTATGTTAAGTATCTGATTTGTGATGCAGTCTACCTCTGCAATGACTGCACTGTTCAAATTAATTAATACCAGATCATTATCTTTAGATGGCAGGCAGATGTTGAGGTTATGGTGTTTGTGAACCCAAAGCACGTTTCTTTTCTGTGCAGATCAAGAGCAGTTGCTATATAAATTGAGGATCCAAGGTCTAGGCCTTCTGGCAGTCAATTGGTTTTGTAATTATCTTAGTAATAGTTCTCAATTATTATTCAGTAAAGGTCATCTTTCCTCTGCTAATGGGTCATGGCACCCTCTAGGGATCCATAGATGGGCCAGTTCTCATTTTTCTCATGTAAATGACTTGCCATCTGTGTGCCATGCAGGTTCATCTAAGGCAGTTCTGAAAACATTGCTAATTAATATCAAAGCTGGAGGTTCTGACAAGATTGTAGAATTATTTTAAATATTTTAAAAGATAGACTTTGTTTTCTAAAATTGTCAAGTCTCTGTTAAATGTTGTGGACAGATTAGTTGCAATTCTCTTGGTGTAATATAGTAATTAAAAATTCAGCCTCCAATCCAACCAGATCATGTATATTCTACCTGCTCATCTCTATCTTATATCTGCAATTTAATTCATAAATTTTATTTGGAACACGTATTAGAAATGTTTTTCCTTTGAAATTAGTTGCAGTCTTTAACATTGACATTCAGACAGATTACTGACCTACATGGCAAACTTCCCATCTTTTGGAATATTTAAATATTTCCAAGTTCTTTATTTTAAATCTTATTGCAGGCTTTTAGTATGTTGTGGGTTTTTTTTGCCAGTCAGTGTAATTCCTGTATATGTTCATTCAATAATATATTTTTTTCTTAAGTAGAGTTGAAATGTAAGATTTTCACTGTTACAAGCAAATCTTTTTTTTTTCAAAAGGAGTAGTGATCATGTATTGCAGACTGTTTCTTTAGAAAAATATAGACTTACGCTTTAATAGAAGGTAGTTATGCTGAATTTTCCTGCTGTGAAAGTCATCCTGTGTGTTCTTCTGTTTCGCTTTACCTGTAGTCCAATAATTTCAGTTGATGGTATAAACTCAAGCAGCCTCTGAATCAACAGACTTGCAATATACCCACCAGCGCTGCCCTACACCCGCTGACAGCGCTGTCTGGGTCATGCGCTATAGGAGGTGTGAGGCTGTTACCCACGTATCTCTGGCCATACCTCTGTTAAGTCCAGCCCTGGCATTGCCTAAATGATTGGATCACAGGGAGGATCCTGCCCTCCTCTGTCCCCATGCGGTCCCTCTATTGCCATGTCTGGTATTATTCTCCTTGTTGATGTTACTGAGCCTCTCCTTCCATTCACTGGCACTTTCAGCAGGTGTTACCTAACACTGATATCCTTCTTCCTGCTCTATCTTAATGCTGACATGCTGCCTTTTTTTCTACCCTATTGCATTTATTTCTGCTGTGCAAGTGCCTGGGGAAGTTACTTTCCTAGCCAAAATTATTAGACTTGCAGAAAACTTCTTCATTCCTTTCACTACATCATGTTTACATTGCAGGCTGAGCCAACAATGAATAAAATGAAAAAGTTAACAAAACTGATAAAGTCATCATTTGCTTCTACTCTATTGTAATAGCCATGCTGTAATGGGCACTGTTTCATATAAAATTACCATATAAATTGCACCATCCAAATCTGCAACAGAAACAGCAACAGTACTTACAATAAATGGCAAATCCTTGTTAATTATTGATAGCCTAATAAACAAACCATTATAATTCATTCTTATTATTCATTATTAATAATAACTCTTATTTAGTATTCATTTCATAAGGATCAATTATGATTAACTGTTCTAAAAATGAATGGTCCACATGAACGTTTCTATTTCAGGGTCTTCTCCATTGAAGAAAAGGCTTTCTTTGTGTAGTCAGCAGGACAAAACGTGACTATACCTAAACAGCCAGTCCAGTGTCCTTGCCCTGGTGTCTGTAAAAAACTGTTACAAGCGCTGTTAGAGGCACTTAAGAATATTGTTTCTCTGGAGGCCATTACTTGCCCCTAATGTGGTTGGCTTATGACCTAAAGCATGCAGTTATGTAAAAACAGGGTTTTTTTTGTTTGTTTGTTTTGTTTTGTTTTAAACCTGTTACCTGTGTGAGGTATTCTAATCTGTATTTGAAATGTTCTGGTCCTTCAGTGTGGAATTCAGGTGACTATACAAGGAATGTAATATAGACACATATAAGTGGTCTAGTTGCTCTGTGCTCTCTTTATACCAAATAAAAAATCTAGTCAGTGCTGCTTAAAGTATACTTCATGTCATCCTAAAGTAGCTACCTGCATTTGGGCAGATGAATAGTACCCAGGAGTCCCCTGAATGTATTAGCTTGATTTCTGTTGACTACAATGGGAACCCAGAAAACTAGCTTTGATGGAGGCAACTATATTTTGTAAATGTCTAAAGTGAAATAAAATCAGTTTACCCTTACTAGTAATGATGTTTTGCTTTACTGCTTAGCAATGTCAGAGGGAGCTCTTTTTAAAAAAAAAACTCAGCCCAAAATTCACTGAGGCATCATCATAAATCCTAGTGGCTTCAAACCTTAAGCGAGTTGGTGAAGGAGGCTGATTTCCAGGAGCTGCAATGACAATGTGTCCTTGTGCTGATTTCCAGTGACTATCAGGTACAGCGCAAATGAAACCATCTTCTCCAGAAATGATAAATGAGTTGAGTAGTTGGTGTAGCTTTCACATACATGCAACCAACCCAGTCTTTCTAGACTGCATTGCTAGAGTCATGACTTTTGCCATCTGAAGTTCAGTTGGAAATGGTAGTGTCATTACCAGTTGTAGGAAGAACAGGTCTCAAAGTATCAATAACCAGCACTGTAGATGGTCTTTGCTTTTTTTCACCACACTTTCTATTTTTAGACCTCTGTTTCAAGTCTGGCTAATTGCCACAAAGACTTAGCAATAGAGAATACTGGATTACTAGTAGTTGCCTACCATCTTTGTTTCAGGTTTTAAGCTTATGACTGGGCTTTGGCTCAGTTTTTGGTTTGTCACTTTTTTTCAGGTTTTCGATGCACTAGGAACTCCACTGTATCCTTTTTAGTGCTATTTGCTAAAATATCCATCTATTGTGAACCACGCTGAGAGTATCAACTAGTGCCTGCAAGTGTGCATGGAATATGCTCGTATAAGGGTGCCACCCGCCTTGGAAGTGCCCTGAAGCTTTCATGGTGAGTTTAGTTGAACAGAATGCAGAAATATGATCACTGCATGCCAAGGTGAGACCTTTTTTTCAGAAGGCATTGTATTTCAGATTGTTTTTTTTTGGGG